>JAEUWP010000537.1:0-86421 GCA_018524725.1 Podaxis mareebaensis | reverse complement strand
AAGGATCTGATAAAGGACCTGACAAAGGATCCGGCAGAGGATCCGGCAGAGGACAAGGGCATCATTCGTTGCTGTGCATTCGCTGCCCCTCCTGATGCTTCTTAGGCCGCACGAGCACAAGGCTTCGATCACGCCCATTGATTTCGGGTGTGGTCAAAAATTAAACAGTCAAAGGCCTGCAGGCGCAAACCGAACTGTGAGTCCAATTCGATGTTGTCGCCACCTCGCATGTTGATACGTGAGTATACACCGGTATTCATGGCCCACGCTATTCACCTTGGTAAACCATTGCCGGTATACGGCTTTTTTCCTGCATCGCCTGAGGTCAGCAGCAAAATTCGTGAACGTTATGATGAGTGCTATCCGAAAAGCCTGTCGTCACTCGATAGCCCATATGAACCTAAACCAGTGGCGTCATTGGATGTTCATCCGGATCCACCCCCTCTGCGCCAGCATGAACTTCGTCACGATGGAGAGCCTAATGCCTGGCTTCTATTCCGGTTTGGGGTCCAAGCTTGCCCAAAGAATGGAAAGGATGTTGTCATCCCCAAGGCCCATTGGCAGAATCTACTTCCCGTGCATGCCTCTGGGGAAGGGAAACCACACGGCAACGGGAATGCTTTCCTGCATTGTGTGATAGAAGGGCTTCAGGTTGTTCATCCCGATTACAGCGCCCTCTCTGAGTTACTCCGGAACATCACCGCAACAGCTCTCATCGACCACCTAAAGGCGAAAATCAGCGCAAATCAGAATACGTTCACGAAGCGCTCCAGCGTCTCGTTCTCAATTTCGTCGTTGATCGTTGCAGTGACGCTTTCATGAATGCAGGAAGGTCGAGGGAGAGAAAACATGCTTAAATATCCCCACCACTGAGGCCCGCCCTTCTGGTTCCAAGCGTTCGTCTGCTCTGAGAAATAGTAAGAGGTACAAATCTGACCAGGACAAAGCGCCATTGCGCTTGAAAGATCCTGACAACGGGGATGATTCAAAGGAGAATGGTGATGCATCTGGTAGTGAAGATGATCGTCCTGTGCGTGGCTCCATAATTGTTCGTCATCCCTGGCCTTACGCTTGATTTTTTTTTTTTTTTTTTTCCAGCTTCAGAAACCCCGTGGTCATTGATACCCAATCTAACACATTTTTTCCGTTACTGATCTTGCATACTATCTATGTTCGACTCAACGCAGTAATTAGTGTAGCTGAATATATAGAATTAAGGAAATGAATGGCGGTATCATTCCGGTTCTCTGGAGCGTGCCATGGTGTTGGTCAATGCGGAGCCCCCACAGATGTGCCGGTGATGGACCCCGAAGATCGATGGACCATATGACGCCCGTTGGTAGGCAGATTTGCTGGTTTGGTGCCTTGGCAGGGATGGCTGAGGAGCACTGGGATGAAGAGGACTGCGAGATACCCCCTATCAATTCAGGCGCATTTTCTTGCGATGCCTGGGCGACATCGGGTGACCCTGCTCTCATGGCAAAGCGGCGGGCCGCACGAAGGACGAGGAAGGTGGCGGTGGTTGATATTGTCACCCAAGATTCTTGTGTTGGGACCGATTTCCGCCGGCGCAGAGATTGTTGCTTGCACCACACGATACTCTGAACGGCCTCTAAGTGGATTCTTGTAAAGATAAGGGATGACGGTAGCACCGGGAGACGGCAGACAACAGGCTGATGATGGTGTGCACACCCCCCAACAATGACCATCCAGGAAGCTATTTGTGATCCATTGAAGGTGAAGTTTTGAGCGGAAACGGTATGGGTTCCAGAGTTCTGGAGCGGGGGTTCAAAGTCCTCAGTGTCAGGGTGCTGAACGGGAGCAGCTCAGGGGGAATGGACCCAAAATTTCCAAAGAACAGCAGCGTCCTGTAATATTCAACACCATCTAGGGATCCGCGGGGGTATGGGAAAACCTCCGGGTACAGGTCATGGGTATTGGCAGGTATGGGTATGGGTATGGGTCGAGGCTCAACACTCTAACCCCTTGTGAACCATCACAATCGACTTGTGGCCCAGACCCGCATTTGCCGACGGAAGACTGGATGTTGCAGGTGTGAGAGATGATGTTCATACCGTTGCTTGCATTCATTACGACGCCATCTGTAAAATACAAAGGGAGAGCAAATGAGCCCACACACCCTTCTCAACAACTCAAAAGAGACTGCATTGTAGACGGCATTATACTACATATATTTGGCGTTCAGAAAATAGCACATGGCTGTAGAATCCCCCTATTCTTCTGCCCGCAGACTTGTGATAGAGGCAGTCAAGACAGTAAATTCCGTCACTACTTGTCTTGTCCGATGCTTGTTCGTGCGAGGTAGTCATCAACTGCTCGCCCAAACTCGTCCAGGATGGTGCATGCCTCAGACTTATGAGCCGTGATTTCACGAAGCTCCAACATGCTGAGGACAGGTTCAACATCATCAACAGAAGGGAACACGGAGCGGACTCACAACCTGCAAGCCTGGGGAGTTCAAAGTAAGAAGGGTATTGTTGGGGCAATGGGCTAGTTTACACACCATGATGTTCGGAAGGAGCGTTATCGCGATTAGGGCTAGGGTTTCCCAGGATTTTGCCTGACTGAAAGCAATGCAGGGCGAAAGCAAAAAATGTTATTAACCAAGGGACTCTTACGCTTGAAATGAGACCATCGCTAGGATGTTGACAAAAAACATGAAAATAAACAGCAAAAGACCTGAAAGATACGGCAAGCGGTATGATGTGGACAGTGCTAAATGAACCAACCTTGGCGGATGAATGCCCGCCGAAGGCTGCCGTCTACTCCCATTATTCTTATCGCATGCTAGCCAAGGGTTGCATCAATCTGCATTCATACGATAAGGCATCTTCGACATACAGTAATCGTCAGCATGGCTGAAATGGAGTCCATAAAAATGCCTGCAACCTGCGCAGCTGGGTTAGTCGCATTATCATGATGACAGCTGAGATCTGAAAACTGACAATTGCATACTAAGGGAAAACTGATGAGTTTTGCATACCATGCACTACTGGGAGATACACCTACAGCAAATCGACATTTTCCTGTATCACATTCTCGATGGCAACCAGACTGTCCAAGTTGTCGGAAGATGTCTTTGTTCAGCCGCCTGCTTGCTTCAGACAAATATGCCCAAACCTGGATGCAAGAATATGCGAAGAAGCATGATGTGAGCAATATGCAGTTCTTCCTTTTTTGGCTGGTGTATGCATATGTTCGAATCACAAGCATGCCTGAAAGGACAGCAAAAACTTTCAGCCCCCCTCACTTAGTGAACAAAGGCTTACAGCGGGGGAGAAATTGCTTGAAATGCATATGTTGTTAGACACTGGGACCAAGATAATGGACATGCAGCCTCGCCTCACCAAGATCATAAAAATTGTATTTTGCCATATCATAACCATCCCAATGGCACAATCTTCCAGGGTATGGTCTACCACCAGAGTCCATATGATAAAGGGCCATGATATGATCGGCAGGTACTGGCATAGGATATAGAGACACTTGGGGATTGTCCATGGTTCGTACCGTTGGTAGATCTACCAACGGATGCATAGCCAAGGTTGGCATCGGAGACAATTGAATGCCTTACCAATTTGATTTCCTGAGGCAGCCTACCGTGCAGTGGATGAGCACAGAGAAAAAGATGGTAAGGGAAGCCATACGTAGCTAAGAAATCCCAGAGCAAAACCACATCTAGGATAGCATTGAGCGATTATCCTCCATCCCTTGGGGCATATGTCCTACAGGATGCTGAGAAAGATGTTCAGTTATAGTCCATCTAGAGCGATGGAGTCCCCACTCACCAACAGTGGTATACTTCACTCTATCCATGGCACAATTTGGTCATGTTTTCAGCATTAAGTTGTGCCTAAGGTGGGGAGGACGCACAGCTGGACTCGGCCTAGTGTGCCAGCCAGACCATCCAGCAGCGGGCGCGACATCTTGAAGCCTTCAATCTCAGGGATCTTGCTGTAGGGAAATGGGTGGTTGGAAACTAGAGACCTTTGCAGCTAGTAAGTGGTAAGAATTGCATGGGCGAAAAGTCAGCAGAACCGCCAGCAGTCGCTACGGCCACTATATGGTTGACCGGTAGGCATTCAATTGAACGGGATGATTTCCATTACTAGCCTAATTACTGAATAGATTGCTAGCAACCGGGGTCCCAAGGCTGTCGCAAATGTTTGTATGTGTAAACTGTGTCCCTGCAGGACCCCAACCCTCTGACGCAAATTGAACAGACTAGGGTTTGCTGGCATTGGTTTTGGGATGGTTTTGGGATGGTTTTGGGATGGTTTTGGGATGGTTTTGGGATGGTGTCGGAGACCAACTTTAGTGCATGGCTGTTCAGTCACCCCTCTCTATTTCTGGACCATATATGCCTGAGTTTACCGATCATTTACGTCCTCATTTGTGAATTCAGTGACCCTTGCCTTCTGCCGCTTCTGCGACATCAAGCAGTAAGTTTCTCACCAATGCATTGCTACCTCTTAATACATGAGACACGCTTCTTTATACATGATTATGTCTACATATTTGAACTGAGATCTCAAAGTGGGAGGCATAGAAAAGTAAAACAAAAGGTAGCTAAACGGTAATTGGCCAAGGAATGTAATAAGACAATAAAGCATGAAGGTTGAAAGGAAAGATGAAGGCAGAATTGAGGAATAGCTCAAGTATACTAGCAAAACACTGGAGAAGGAGGCGAGGGTAAAACGGAGTAGGAATAGGCTGCAACATCGGCAGGAGATCATAAGACAGAATTGTTAGAATATGAATACATATTGAACAATAAACCAGATTATACTCATGCAGCAGGTGGTCAACAGGAGAAATGCAGAGAATGAATGCAAACAGGTACTATGACGAAAAGATCCAAAAACTCAAATAAAGTATTCCAAAGGTGGTGATGGGCAGCTCGACAACAGGTGCTCCAACAGATGGTGTTCCGCATTTGGCTAGTAAGAGAGTGACGTGAGGTTGCTGTTGAAGAGGCGAGTTCGGGATGTAAAGTGAAGAGTGCCAGCATCTGTCTGGCGTTGAGAGTGGTTATGGGTTGAAGTGAGATAGAGAGTTGAGAGCGGGGAGAGAGCAGAGGAAAATTACAGGATAAAACAGCTTGTATTCATTGTACCTATGACATGGTTTTTATTCTACAACTAGCAAAATTTTTGTTCATTAGAGAAGATGCTAGAAAACGGTCAAGAAAATAAAGAATTGAGTCAAAAGGGTACAAATCTTCCATGTATGACGACATTCCTTTCTAAACCCACTTTTTACAAGTTCAATGACGACGAAATTTGAATACAGAGCGTGGAGTGAAAACGATAATTGGGTTTCAGATGCCTCTCGGTGGCATAGTGCATTCGGAGAGTGGATCCTGTTGAAGAGATATATCCTCCGTTAGAGGTTCAGAGAAGGCGAGCGCAGTCGAATCCAACGACCACTGGACTTCGTAACCAAACTACAAGAAGTAGGGGCCCAAAATGGAAAATAAAACGAAAATAAAAATAAAAATAAAAAGTCGGGAAACAGAACCTGTGGGTGAACTTTAGACAGCGAGGTGCAGGTTGAATATGGGTGTATGATTCCCTCTTCAAATACATGACAAGCTTCTCTTTATATACGGGTAAAACTACAAATCGGAACGGGGATCTCGAAGTGAAAGGGCATAGCTGAGGTGAAACGGAAGGTAATTAAGCTGAAACTGGCCGAGGAATGTGGCGAAACAATAAACCGTGAGGATTAAAGGAAATATGAAGTGCGAAATGAATGGTATATAGTATCAAGTGTAGATGGAGAAGGCGAGAGCGAAACAGAGAAGGCATAGGCTGGAGCATCGGCGGAAAACGTTACCGAGGTACCACTACAAATAGAACAATAAGTACTCTACAATCATGGGACAGATGACAACGGAGAAAATGTAGAGATTGAATGCATAGGTACGAGGCAGACACAGAAAGTTGAATTATATTGACCGAAAGTAGCGATGGACGGCTCGATGACGGGCACTCCGACAAGCGGCGTTCCATGTATGGCTAGTCAGAGACTGACGTGAGGTTGCCGTTTTCACGAGCAACGGATCATCGGCCTCTACACTGTCGTCGAAGAGGTCAGACACTGCCTTCCAAAGATGGAAGGAGATGGTGTGTGGAGAGATGAGGACTTCGTTGGCATGTTCCAGAGACGTTGGTGAAGAGGGGAAACGTCCCTTGCAACAATAAAGAATGCAAGCACGATTGCGTCCGTCAACTGTAGAGCTTCGCCGCCGAGTATGAGCGTCCTGAGGGTAAAGATAGGATGAAGAAAGGTGGGTCTGCGGAATAAAAGAGGATATTTAGGAGGCGTCGGAAGATTTTCGGGTGGTCTGATGGACTTAGAACGCAAACACTGGGTGGTATTCGCTACTTCCTACATGACACACTTTTCTTTATATATAAGTAGAACTACAAATCTGAACAGCGATCTTGAAGCGGGAGAGCATAGAGGAGGCGAAACGGAAGGTGACTAAGATAAAATTGGCAGAGAATCACAATAAACCATAGGGCATCAAGAATAAAGGGAAAGTTGAAGGGGAAACAGACGATGTACAATATCAAGCACAGAGGGAGAAAACGAGAGCGAGACGGAGGAGGAATGGGCTGAAATGCAGGCGAAATTCACGAGACGAGGTTGCTTGAATACTACTATACTTAAGACAATAGATGAGCGTACAATCATGGGACTGGGGGCGACAGAAGAAATGTAGATGTGAATATGCACAGGCACGGCGACGATAAGATTTAGGAACTCAAATAGTAGGACCCAAACATGGCGATGGGCGGCTCGACAACGGGCGCTCCGATAGGGTACATTCTGCAATTAGGATTAGTGAGAGAATGATGTGGTGTTGCCATTTTCACGAGCAACCGATCGTCAGTCTCTACATTGGAGCAACAAGTTAATGAACCAGCACTGATTTCATACGAGAGGAGGAGGGAGGATGGCGCCTTGCCCTGCCAGCCAAGCTCCAATCCCCATACCGTTTTCATGAGCATCCAATTGTTGGTTGTGGAGCCGTTCATTCGCCTACTCGAGAAATCAATGTTTCTCACCCGTCTCATGACACCTCTGACAGTAGCCAATCATGCGAAGCGGAGCGCTCACTCGCAAGACGCCCAAGGGACCAGGTCCATTTTTCTACCCGTCCGCCCACTTCCTTATTTCTTTCCCTCGGTCTATCAGCTATTGTAAATTTGTATTCGTCTTCTCGTCTCTGTTTCCGCCTGCAACCATCTATAGATATTGTACAATTTAAGCCTGGTTATGTGCTATAGTTGAAGTACTGATCATTCGAGTCTCCATCATCTATGCCCCTCCTCCTCCTGGTTATTGTTTACAATATGTGTTCTCTTTTGTTCTTGTGTCTTACTGTACCTGTTTCATAAAGTCAGCAGTTCAATTTATGCTCGGTTTCGGTCTAGTAGGTCTCGTTCCCTTTGCTATATCTATTCCATATACAAATCTAGTAGTTAATTCTTAGGGAGATCTACAAAAGCTCTATCCTCTGTAGTAGTCACTAGCGAATATCACCCCGCGTTTGCGTTCCAAGCTCCTCAGACTACCTGGAAACCCTCCGACGTCTCCTAACTACCCTTCCTTAATTTTCAAAAACCACCTCTCTTCGCCATATCTTTACCCTTGAGGACGCTCATACTCGGCAACGAAGCTCAGCGGTTGACGGACGCAACCGTGCTTGCATTCTTTATTGCTGCAAGAGACAATACCTCTCTTCACGGTCTCTACAGCTCTCCAGCCAGGTCATCCTCCTTGTAGCCCACCAACTCTTCAATTCTCCTGTACATTGATATGCCTGCCTTCCACCCCTGCGCTTTCAGGCTCAACATTGCCTCATGCTCCTTGGATTTCCTGGGTATGCTGTTTTGAGTGTGGAATCCAGCGTCCACAAATCGGAGTAGGCCTCCAGGACAATACTGTGTGAATGATGCTTGCGTATCCCCTTCTTGGACAGGGATGTTGGCATGAGTAAAGGTGGCAGAGGGGATAAGAATGGTGGAGCCGGATGGGAACTCAACCACTAGCCGAAGGTCGTCCAGCACAAGGTGGCCTCCTTTAGTATGGTCAAAGCTCCCAAGTGCCTGGATAGCACACCACCCAAAAGTGCAATTCTTGACATCGCGGTGGCGCACTGTCCAGACCCTTGGTCCAAAATTAAAGGCAGCAGTGGGATAGACCCCACATGCTGTTATGCACTTGAGGTGACAGTGTTTGGGGTGATCGAATAGCTTATCTAGGCGTTTTTTGAAGTGGCTATACATGTCTGGGGACCATAGGCGTAGCATGTCTTCCATTCACGAGCATTAAAAGCAGGAAACTAAACAGAACAGGGTTAGAACACTCACAGTTGTGGTAACTAGCGACCCTCTGCAGATCTTCATTTTCCAGAAGACGGTGCATGGCCTCTTTGTATTTTCCTAGACCAATGTTGAACGGCTCCTTGGATCCTTGGCCCGGGGAAACGCCTACATTGACTGTGGGATAACTTCCACGCTGATGCTGGTGGTCCCGGTGGCTGAACTCCATCCTTTCGGCTTCGTCGGACATCGCGGTGTATAGGCGTTGGCAAGCATGCTCGTAGTCTTGGCCTGGAGGTCGGCCTGCGAGTACAGCTACAACGTGACTTTGGGTGTCAAGAAGAGGCCACGACTGCTGCCCTGCATTTCATGGTTGGTGTGTATGATGAGGGTGGAATAGCAGCGTACGCACCATCCCAGGTAATGCGAGTGTAACCGTTTTCTAACAATTTGTGGAGCTCGAGGGGGATGGTGGCATCAGCTGTGGCCGGCACAAAGCGCTTGGCCTGGTAGGCCCCGACTGTAGCCGGTAAACTTTCTGTTTCAAGCGTGGTGGACAGGGTGCTGGCGTGGGCAACGAGTTTGAAGCGAACCTGGGGCCTGACAGTGTGTCCTTTGGCCGCCTGGCGCTTTTTTCGCGCCTTGTACCTCCTTTCCTTGGAGGGAGATCGCTGGGTCTTCTTCCGGGGGGGTGGTTTCGCCAGAGGCGAGGACTCCTGTGTCCCAGGAGATTCCCTCCGTCAGTTGCAGCCATGAGGAAAGGAGGGCGGGATGGTCTTAGGAATGATGGCGACCAAGGACGATGAGGAGGCTGAGGGGGGGTTGAGGGCGTGGTCGATGCCGTGGCGGTCTCCTTTCGTCATTTCGGTGATCTCGGCCTGGATGGCGCCCTCAATGAGGGATTCTAATTGATTTCCAGGAATAACGGTGACCGGGTAGACCTGCAACTCCGGCGTGCCGCGATCTGTCATAACACCCCATGTCTGACTTACTGAACCCAAGAAACCAGAAGGGAAGCATGCACCCTGAGGACTTTCGCTCTGTGCCTTGCGAGGATCTTGCATGCCGGGGGTATGTTCGGGCAACCGCACGGAGTGTCTTTGGATAGGCGGGAATGGGGTGGCCGAAGGGTGGGAGAAAACGTGCGATAAGCGGCCAGCTGGGCCCCAGGATTGAGGCGCAGGGACTGGGTTTGGGTGGCACGATGGGATGGGGGGATGGCTGCGGGTCGGCGCACTGGCAAAGCCGTCGGAATCAGACGCTGGCCCCAGGATTGAGGCGGGTTGTCTGAGACGAATACGGCAGCGCTGGGGGCTGCGGGTGCTCAATGGGCCCTTTCGACCGGGGTCGATTCGTGTCTCGTGGCTCGTTGGACGGAGGAGGGAGGAGGAGGGAGGAGGAGGGAGGAGGAGGGAGGGATGGCCCACGAATATGACTCGATAACGTTTCCGTACAGTAGAGGACAGGCAAAGTCGACAAATTTGGACAAACTTTTTATTTTTCTGCAAAACTGTCGGAAATGAATCTGTCCGATGAGAGCTTTCGAATGGACCAAAAAGGACCAAAAACCAACGAGCGGTTGCTCTAGAAAATACCAAATAAGGTGGTGGTACCCAAAAAATTGGCAAAAGGCCGAAATTGGCATGGAAATTTACCAAAACATGTGAAATCGATTCCTTTTAATGAAAGCGACTTGATCGCTTAGAATCGTAGAAATCTAACGAGCGGATATTTTATAATCAAATTAAGAATAATTCCAGTAAAACTTTCTACCACCGCTATACATCCTATGCCACCAAAAAAGAAGCTGAAACGAAACCTCAATGGCCTCAGAAATCAACCCTCTGCACCACCTGGCCCACCAGAGCATCCATCTGCTTCCAGAAAAGCTAATCTAGTATTGGGGGTGGGCTAAATACCGCTACCGCCAGGCTCCTAAGAGGACCTTTGAAGACGCAAAGAAAGCCGCTTACAAATCATTTGATTCATGTCCCCTCGATGTTATCAGACACTTCATCAACCGCTCATGGAGGTTTATGAGCGCATGCCGTATTGGGCTGACAGGAAAAGCTGCTGCTTGGGCTGTCCGTAAGCAGAAGGGACACCAGCCGTTTCTCAGCAAGCGATGATGCATCTTGAAACTATAGTCTCCTAAAATAGCCCAGTTTCTGTATACATGTGCCGAGAATTTCATGAAAAATTTTGGCAGAGGTGAAAAAAGCATGAGAAAAATACAAATGTTGTGTTTTTCGATGCGTTTCATGAATCGGAGTTCATTGCCAGAAAATCTCATAATTTCAATGAGCCAATCCCGAGATACTAAAGTTTTCGAGTTTGCCTGTCTCCTACTGTAGCAATTCCGGGTTCTGGTTGAAAGGATTCGTTGAAGTTTTTACCTTTGATGGAGCCAGTCGTTTGGAAACATCTTTGGAATGCTGCTGGTGGCTTTTGCCGTGATTGGTGTTTTTTCAGGGATTTCATTGTTCGGGAGTTGACTGGAAATGACAATTTGTTCACCATGCGATCCTGCTGACAAAATTACTTCTTTGGATGCTGTTAAGACGGTTTGTCTTCGGTGAACCTGGAGAACGGACCCCGGCAGTACGAATACAGCCGTCCCCCCCTTAACTGATAGGTCTCCGTGGACACCTTGAGCTATCAGTTACGACAGGGTATCAGTTTTGAAAGTAGACCATATATTATGTAATGCTCATTAGCCTAATAGATATCGATGGTGAACGGTGCGAACAACAGTTATTTACGACGAAAGAAATCTGTAATGTGAGTGACTTTCAGTGAACTGGCTTGGGCGGCACGAACTTCTCGAGAATAAGCTCTCAAGGCGTTCTCAAGCTGCTGGGCTAACGGAGCATGATCCGCATGAACAAGAAAAGAATTTATGAGCATTTGTGCTTGGAGAAAGTCACGACGCGTTGGGATTGCATCCATGGACCCATCTGCTATGGGGTCAGTTTCTTGATTTTCTCTCTCAGCTCGTGCCTCTACTACCGCATTGTAAACGTCTTCATCAGTGGAGATATCAGAGATACAATCCTCGTCCTCAGGGTTGAGGAGATCATTGAGGCTCATGCGGTTGGCCTTCTGCAAGACACCCATTGACTCGAGGAGGTCAAGACTTGAGTCGAGCTCTTGCTCCGCCTCAGAAGCTGGGTTGGTGGCGACATCATCGGGGTTAAGGAGTGAGTTGATGGGAACCCGGGGCTGGGCGATGGGAATAGTGTCGAGCCCTTCAGGTATGATATTAGCCTTCTCCCAGCAGTGGCGAATGGTTGAGACATCAACACTATCCCATGCGGATTGAGCGAGCTGCATTGCTCCGAGTTGATTAATGCTGTTTTCATATCGATCAATTGCCCGATCAATGTATGACCTTCGATAATGAGCTTTGAAGCATCGGATAATGCCCTGGTCGAGTGGTTGGATGTGAGATGTGAGATTTGGTGCGAAATTGATGACATTGATGTTCTGGAGGTTTTCTGGAATAATGTGGCCAGAAAAGTTGTCCTGAAGGAGAATGATTCTCTGGTTCTGAGCGCAGAGCTCAAGGTCCCACCGCTCGATCCATTCCTGATATATTATAGCTGTCATCCAAGCCTTCGCATTCCACCGGTAGTAGTAGCCAAGCTGGGCTCCACTTTCCTTCTTGAAAGGGCGGGGCTTCTCGAATTTTCCAATAATAACTGGTGGCCGTTTTTCACTGCCATCAGCATTGGATGTGAAAGCAAGTGTGAGGCGTATTTTGCGTCCGTTCACACCTGGATTTTGCTTGTTGGACAAGCCACGATCGGGTGGCATTCTAAGACAAATCAATATCTCTCTCAATTTCTGATAGGCTGAAGACGTACGCATGGAAAAGCCCAGTTTCATCCATATTAAAAATGTCCTTTAAGGGATACCCTTCATCCTTGAGAAGTGCCTGGATGCGACTCCTTTCATGTGCTACCACTTCAGGATCAGCAGAGCCACCCTCCCCCCGCCTCTATCTATCAGTTAGGACAGAGTATCGGTTTTGACAGCTATCAGTTATAAGAGAGTCGACTGTAGCCAGTCCTGGAGTTCTGTCATCCTGCGTCTTGAGTACGTAGGTAACTCTCGTGTTAAGCACAACGCGCAAGTTTGAAAATGATTAGAGCGTGTTAGAGCATATTAGAGCATATTTGCAAACCGTTTTCAGCGAGATTTTGCGTAAGGAGCAATTCGGTTTCGAATCAGTTTTCGCTGAAAACTCACCGGAAGTGGGAGTTGCAAAAATGCTCTACTGTGTTTGCTCGTCAAGATAGGACATCACTGCACTGCTGCACGTTCCATCGTGACCGACTGTGGACTGGAGCCGACCTGGGTAACATTTTCTCAACCAAGACAGGGCGGACACTCTTTGCCGTGCGATGGAGAAGATATGAATGTCGAAATCAAGCGCTTCCTCGAGAGCGAAAAATGAATCCATCAACGACACTGCAGAGCTCGCTCTCCTTCCCCAAGCAAATCATCCTCTGAGTTCTGACATGCATCTGGGAAAAGGTCCCAGATCCCTGTCTAAGAACTTCTGGAATGCAGGGAAGAAGGCGCGCCGGCGTTTTTGGGACGGATGTAGAAGGGCTGGCGGCCATCAGTTGGTGGATTGATTGCACAGTCTAATACTACGAGGTAACTACAGGGGTTTATCAGTTCTTTCATCTTCTTCCCCCATTTACTGCGGTGCGAAGGTGGGATCGCAACGTGGAAGTTGGTTTGAGAACAAATAACGCGAACGTGGCATGGGAATTGTCATTCTTGTGCGTAAGGGGGAAGCCAAGATGGACCTGCTCACCTGTGGCCACAAATGAGATCAAAGCCTTCATCTGGTTCATGTGCGGACAAATCTGCGGCCTGGGAGGTTACCTCTGCCCTGGGAAGAAGTTCTTTTCTGACATAGTCCAGGTGACCCAATCCGCGCACTTGGTAAAGTGCGGATGCATGAAGACGGGCTAACCAGTGCATTTGTGAACCATCACGATGAAAGCCTTGGGGGGGAATCTAATTCATCAAGCACACCTCATCGACTGGAACTGGGGTCGAACAGCATCCAGCTAGGTGACATGTGCGAGCGAGGTAGTGTTCATCTGCAACTGAGTCGAATTAGACAACCTGATAACCAATTCCTTCAGAAAAAATCACGATACTGAAGCGAGACCAAAGAGACAGGACAACAATCCTGGAATGGAACTGATAAGCCGGGGCCTTGCGGGATTTCGCAGCAGTGGAGGTGCCCTATGAGTGAAACACGAGGTGCGACGGCGGAGATCAACTGTTTGGATATGCTATATATATCTAGTCATTGCGCAATAGTGGTTCAGGTCCTTGGGCTCAGAAGTTAATGGTAGCAGAATGGAGACCCCATGAAATTAGCGCATAGCCAGCATACATGGCCATGCTGCTATTTGCTTGATTAATTCTAATATCTTCGATGTCATCCGCAGCTTGTTCCGCAATGAGATACATAGTAGAGCACAAGGGCCCGTGCGATTGGGGCTCCTGTGGTCCAGTTTCTGGTACATGCCATGGTTGATGTTTCAGTGGCCTCTGTCTGGATATACTCCTTAACAACCACCGGTTCACATTCATGAGTGATGGCAGACCAACTCCTGGGGGAGGCGCTCCTGCCCAAAAATAACTTCCTTCGAAGTGGGCAAAATGATATCCCCCGAACAGCCAGTGGAATGGGGTTTTGACGGAGAGGATGGTCAGGTCCTTTGTCCTGGACATTTTACACGCATGAGCGACACGTATATCGCAGCGCCTTGCGACTTCTTGCGGATTTGGTTCGACCGTGGAGATAAAACGTCGCCATACTCCTACACATTCCTTGTTTAGCCAGTCGTGGTTTGCTGCCAGTCTCAGGAAGGACTTTCATCACCTTCCGGAAGTGTTCCAGCATAGCCGCCGATCAAGCTAGACCAAAGGACTTTGCCTCTGACAATGATGAATTTCAGCTTGAGTTGGGGGATCTTGTTGCCACATCCTAGGGGGTGCAATGCCAAGAGAGCCGAGCAAGAAGCAGAATTGGGGACCATCTTTGGAGTCAGGACATCTCTTGGAAATCTTAGGGGCGAAGGCGTATTTATAGTCTGCTGTGCATGCCGTTCTGTCGTTCTCGCTTCGGATTCGATTGAAGCTCAATAAAACCGCATCAAGGTATCATCAGGCGTATGGCGATCCAGCAGAAGTGTTGTTTCCTCAAGATAACGCATACGTTTTTAAAGATTCCAGTGAGCCGGAGGTGCGGATCACGGGGAATACGCAGCCTGAACGTGGCAGCAGCCCACTTGCAACTGGATGGGAACAATTTGCATTATGTGCTGCAGTCAACACTCTTGTAACCGATGGTTGTCAAAACCGGTAATCTGCCGTAACTGATAGGTGAAGGCTGTGACCGAGTTGGTTAGCAGGGGTTTGGACCCCGTATCCGATAATCTGTAGTATCCGATAACTGACAGGTCATTCGGAGACCTAAAACTGATAGTGCCGGTCCAGCGCCAGTCTATCATCTTTGAGTACACTGAACAGAAACTGGATTTGGATGGGCAAAATATGAAATTAAAAAAACCATAAGCTCAAACAACACTGAAATCCTGAAGACGAAAACTGTGCTGGCAGGATGGTTTCAGATCATCGTCCAAGAACAAATGCTCACCAACCACTTTCTCAGTCCCACAGACCATCTCCACTTGGCCAACAGCTTGAGAATGCCTTAAGGGCTTTTTCTTGGGAAGTTCATGCTGCGCAGGCCGCCTCCCTCAGGGATACTCGTAAATAATGGGCATTTGCGTCATTCTTCAGTCAAATAAATTTGTCGAAATTTTCATTACATAATATACACCCTCTTTTAAAACTGATACTCTGCCATAACCGATAGCTGGGGGTCATGACGGAGGGCTATCAGTTAAGAGAGCATCGACTGTACGGTGCCAAGGGCGCTATCTCGAGTGCTGGGTATTCGTCAAGGATGCCATGCGGGGGGCAAGGGACGAATATCAAAATCAAGCTTCTCCTGGGAATTTGGCCAAGGTCATTAGTTCGATTTTCTCCTCCAAACAAGCAACCTCTCACGCCCAATGTGCGTTGGTGCGGATATCTTCGGGACCCTGTCCACTACTTTTTCGAACACAGGGGAAAGAGGCTCGTTGTGGTGTTCGGGCTGGACATAAGATGGCGGGCCAACGTCGGTTGGTGGGTCGATGGGAAAGACAAGGGTGATGAGACGACCCCCGGGTTTTGCCAGTTCTGCCGTCTTCTTCCCCCATTCATTACAGCGCGAAGGTGGAATTGCAATGAAGAACGTGGTTAGAGGACAAGCGAAGGTGAGATTGGGATAACATGCACCGTTCTCTTGCTCTGCGGGGGAGCAGGAAGAAAAGATCAATTGCTCACGTGTAATCGTAAATGAGGTCAAAACCTTCATCTGCTTTATACTCAAAGAAATCAGCAGCCTCGAAGATCACTTCTCCCTTGGGTGGAGAGTTGTTTTTGGCGGAGCTGTTGCGATGCTGATGTACGGATTTCGTAATGCGTAAGCCTGTTAAGACGTACCTAGCAGCTTTGTCCACTGCGGTTCGGGAAGCATCAAGGTTTGGAAACCCGGAGTGAGCAGCCTCAGCGGAGTGCCCGCGGCCGAGTTCAGCATTTCATACACGCCTGATTTCAGCAAAAGCCGTGCTGCTGGTAGTGACCGTGGCAGAACTGTTCTAGGATAGTTCTGCCAGCAGATCGGCAGATCGGCAACTGCCAGAGGTGGCAGAATGTGGCAGAATCCTCAACGAAACATTTTCATGATTTTTATCTAACTATAGTTGTAGTACGCTCTCTTCGAAGTTGTTCCTTCACAGACCAACACCGCCTTCAGAAAGAAGACCATCAATACTCCACACTCTGCTGCTGCTTGCCTCACCTACAAACAGTGCGCTGCTCTCCCTCTCAATGGCCGGTTCCACTCCCTCAGCAAACTTTACGAAATACAGTACAATTTTTTTTACTCATGGGCACATAAACCAAGGAAAGGCAGCGGCAGTTTGGTGGATTTCCCACAGTTCTGCCATAGTGTTGCTGGTAATGTCATTGATCTGCCTGGCATTTGCCATTCTGCCAGCCAGCCATGGCAGAATGGCGGAGCTCTGCCATCAACATTAGCTGCTGGCCGCTCACCTTACCAGAAATAGGCAGCAGGACCTCAAACACCTTTTTAGACCCTGCCTCCAAATAAATCCTGCGCAGTCCGAAAGCCTTCCCCAAGATGAGATTGCCTGAGTCTAGGCCTGTGTGGCGTTCAATTAACTAGATTGCAAAAGTAGTTCAAATTTGGAGTGTCTCTTAATCTACCAGGTACAAAGTCAAACAAAAGTTGAGTGCAATGGCTGGCACACCTAAGGTGAGCGAGCGGGAGCAAAACAAGTGAGTGAATATCAGTCTGCACCAGTCTGAACTTTATGCTTGCTGGTGCTCCTCTTTTGCTTTGCCCTCCCTGACATTGGTCTGATTTCAGCCTCAGGAATATTGTTCCCGAAGCTGTCAGTGCGTGCTGACTGGTTGAGCGGCAATTGACCTGCAAGGGGAGCCTGGAATTGATCAGGATCAGCACTTTCATCGTCAGGTTCATGCTCTAACAACATCTGCTCTGCCTCCTCAAGTGAAATCTTCTTTTCACGATACAGCCTCCACGCCTTTGGAAGCCGAGGTGAAGTGACAAAGGCTATCCCTCGGGTTGAGAATTGTGTTGTGAGCGTATTGCGTGGGTTTTGATAATTGAGAGTGGTGCCATGCCAGAGCTGCGGCTTCCAGATAACAAGTGAATTTGCAGCTGCCTGAATGCGAATGCCATGTGATGCGATGTAGAAGTGGCCCCCATTGTCCTTAGGTGAAGCCGGCTGGTCGATTATGCGGCTTGTGCACCAGGAAATAGAATATACATGAGGTTGGCACTCATAGTGAGTATGGCTGGATTCCAGCACGTGTCAGTCCTTGGTGCGTTCAATGAGAGCAAAAACCTCACTGGCAATAATTGTGGGCGCAGATTCCTGTAGGAGGGGCAAGTTGCGCACCATGGAATGTGAACTCATACCCTGGTACACTGATTGTGTATTCCCCTTTTCCAGTCTCAATGTCGTGCTTCATCGTCCCTCCCCCATCCATCCGTTTGATACCAAGATTCTTCAGGTAGTTATCAAAGTCTTCAATGACTTCGGGTGGAGCAAAGGCGTGCGTAAGGTTCCAGAATAGGGCGTAAGCAGCACTAGCATCTTGCTCAATTTTCTCCAGTTCAGTAGGCGCGAGCTTCTTAGATTTCAGGTTCTTCACCCAGTCAAATGAGATGCCACTTCGGAGGCCACAAGAATGACCCATAAGTGGAAGCGATCCCGGGTCGCCCATCTAAATGGCAGCCATTCACCTAAGCACCTAGATATGCAGGTAAATTACTTACTCGACTTGTTCTTCTCATCTCAGTCGCAGTGTCAACGACGCCATCTACAAATGCAACAGCACCGTGATTTTTGCAAACATTTCACACCACCATGCCAATCAAGGACCCATCCTCTGCATCATAAATGTGAGCATCCTCGCGTGGCCCAATGTCGAGTTGAAGGCGATTTTCCTCAAACATAGTGATCGGTTTGTGAGTGTCGCGCTTGTCATGCAGCTTATCGCGCAGGAGAAATTGCGCGTGGTGCTTTCTAATGGCTTTAGTTTCTGCCATAAATGTTTTCGGAGGAGGGTAGGGCTCGCTCAGCATCGGCACTGCATAAGCTGGGATCGATTGCAGCAAGGCCTCCTTGTCAACGGCCTTCCAATTGATTCCTGCTGTTTCAATGAATTGCTGCTTGCACCAATCAGCGTAAACTTTTTCTTTGTGCCGGTATGCGAGGGCTGCAGACAAGTTAGGGAAACTCCTGCGACTGCTGCCCACCCAAGTTGCAAAGTAAAATATAATTGAGCGGGCGTACTTTTCAATTGGAAAGTTCTCTGGAATACAGTGCTGCTGGAGATACTCTAGAAAATGCTGCCGGGTGCTCTCCGTGGTGGCAACAGCGAGGCGGGCGCAGGCTTCCCTGTCTCCTTCTGCAGTTTCAAGGATCTCCTCGGTGGCAAGCCTGGTCTGCTTCAGACTCATCCTCGGAGGAGTTGGGCGTTCGCGTGCAGGAGCAGGATGGGGTAGGGTATTTGCAGGCCTTTTTTTGCCGCGGCGAGGCATGGCAAAGGTTGCAAGTTGGCCTGCGCAGGCCAGGAGATTCCCCAGATAACGTGGTCCTGGGCAGCGCAGCCGCAACTTGCTCCGGGAGCTGTGGGAGTGATGGCAAGAATGCCAGCAAGCCAGCTAAGCCGCTTGCTAGCCTCCACCCTTCCAGCGCTCCTGGCAGCCGCTTGTGCTCGCAAAACCGGGGCTCCAGCTCTTGGCATGCCACCATCTGCTAATCTGCAGAGGGAGCAGCTTCAACGAGTAGGTGTCCACCGGCGGTGCTAGCCAGCAGCAACCCCCTCGCCAGCCCCTGCTCGAGCCCTGCTCTCTTTCGGCACCCCAGCCACAAGTTCCAGCTGGCTCCCGCTGGCCCCGTTTCCTGCGCTGATCGTTAGCCTGGCAAAGTTGGCGACATTGCGAGAGGAGGGTGAGGAGAAGAAGGGAGGCGCTGAGAAGGAGGAGGTTGGTGAGGTGCGGGTTGGCGGGTTGGCGGGTTGGCGGGTTGGCGGGTTGGCGGGTTGGCGGGTTGGCGGGTTGGCAGGTTGGCGGGTTGGCAGGTTGGCGGGTTGGCGGCACCAGGAACGACCCGGGTGAGGGTGCTTTCCGAGAGGCCAAGAAGCGCAAGGCCTTTGAACCGCCCGAGAGCACTGGGGTGGCCGCACCCAACGCGCGCCACATCAAGGTTCCGACATCGCTCAAGACGCCCTGCAGCAAAATTGGCAGGGTCTCTCCTGCCTCGCATCGCAGCCTGAGGCCTCGCTCTCGGTGGAAGGCTGACCTCGGCCACGCGATCGCTGATCGCCCTGCAAGACCTGCCGAGGCCTTTGTTTCGATCTCGGTTTTGGGTTCGCGCCTGCACTCGCTGCCGCTCCTCGAGATCCGCGCTCCCTCCCCTCTGCTGCCCTCGCTCTCCTTCTGGCTTTGTTTCAAGTCGGCCTCCTCACTGGTTCTGCTGCCCTTGTTTCGAGATGGTGCTTTCCTCCCGCCGCCTCTGCTGGCCTCGCTTTGCGCTGGCCCACCTGCCACCTGCTTTGCCCTCAGTTTGAGCTGCCCGCCCCCTGCCTCCTCTGCCCCCGCTTTGAACCAGCCCACTCCCCACCTCTTCTGCCCCCGCTTTGAACTGGCCCACTCCCCGCCTCTTCTGCCCCCGCTTTGAACCAGCCCACTCCCCACCTCTTCTGCCCCCGCTTTGAACTGGCCTGCTCCCCGCCTCTTCTGCCCCTGCTTTGAACCAGCCCACTCCCCGTCTCCTTGAGGTTCAGCAGTGGTGTGGTGATCCCCCGCTTCTGCGCATTTTCCTGGAATTTGGTGAGTTTGGTCTCTCAGGTCAGTGCCCGCTGATTCTAACCTTGCTTTGCCCGGTTCCAGCAAGGAGCAGGTTATGAGTGGCAGCCAGTGGAGACTGCTTCCCAAAAGTGTGCAGCTGAGGCTGCTGCGCGACTGACCCGGTACCTACTCAAGCCCCACCCCCTGCCCTTTCCTCGCTAGAGCCTGCTTGAAACCCTTTGCTGTACAAGTACAGTGCTTATGTATTATTTGCACTTGAGAATTGTAGACCTCAATCAACCAATTTTATATTTTTCCGCAATTTGTGCCTAACAGTGAGCCGATTTAGCAGGTGTTTACAACATGTTGGTAACTATTGTTGACTCTTATGCAAAAAATAAGCAGCATGAAGTAAAAGGGAAAAAGGAGAATTAGGAGAGTAACTATATTTCAAAACTGCAGGAAGAGCTGCCGCCATGATCCTGCTTGTCCTTAGCAAAAGGTTGGAGCCCGAACCATGTGCAGTAGCCATTGCATGTGTGCTCAAGGCAGAAGTAGGCAAATGCTGTGTCGACATTGCCCAAGCCAAAGAGGTCCTCGCCGAGATCACTAGCACCAGAGCATTAGTTTCAGCACTTATTCAAACATTCAAAGAAGGCGCACAGGTGGGTCATGATTTGCGGATCAGTAAGCAAAGTCTTCCCACCTGCAAAATAGGATTCAGTATTGCCACTTTAACCCAAGGGTCAGACTCTGTGCAAACCTTGGAAGCCAGAAATAAAAGCTTGGCCCTCGGTCTTCGCAAATTGAGCGTGCTGGATAAAGCACAGGAACTGTGCTGTCTCGTAACCTGCATCGCCAGGTTCTTGGAGAGGCTTAGCGCTATCGTTGCGGATGTACTTTTCGAATGGTAACTTATCACACCAATGTTGGTAGCCCGCTGGCTTCCATCTGACATTGTAATTTGGGGCTGGAGTGTATCTGACTTGTGGAGTGCTTGTCTACTGCGATTAGCAACAGCACCAATGGGCACTTGTACTATGGGGTTAGGTGATTAATTAGGAATATCTGGTAGCAAATCTGATAGTAAAATCAAGGGCGTACTAGCATGGTTTGAACTTGGGACCTTCTGCATTGTGGTAGCAGGCTGGTGTCGGTAGTAATCCTAGCAATTGCCACAAACATGCTTTCCAGGAAGCACTGGGTTTATGTTTGCAATATAATGCTGAACCTCACCAGGAAGGATAGCTTTGGCACAAGATGCCCTCTCACAAGCTGCTGCCTGTGTAGCGTAGATATCCTCAGTAAACTGAGTCTGGAGGTTACCTTCAGTTGGCAGCATTGGATTGATAAGGGGGAATATAGGTTAGGATGCAAGTGCGACAGTGTCTGGGTGGCGAAGAGAGAGAGAGATAAAAAAGCAGAACTTTGCTGAGCTGGTAGGCAATTGCAGTACAGTATTTATACACTAAGTATCTACAGGCTGCAGGCGAGATCCACTGCACTTTGCATGGTCCATAGAGATGAAAACTGAGTCAGAAAATCAAAGAAATGAAACATTAATGAAGAGAAATATTGGGCAGGGAGTAAAAAACGAATCAAAACTCAGTAAAATATCTACAATTTGTAATATTATAACTAGGACTGAATTGAGCAGAAAACAAAGCACCGAAATAAAAGAATTGAGCAGAAAACAAAGCACCGAAATGAAATGGCACAAGAGGAGCGACGAGGCAATGATGGAGTGGAGTGTTGAGGCAGTGGTCTACCACTTGCCTAATATGGGTTGCAAGCATTGAAGAATGCCCAAAGGGCATTCACATTGTGTCATTCAATGAGTCACAAAGCCACCTTCATGAACAAGAGGATGGAGTGTGTTAGACAGAGGTGTCGGTAGGCCGATTAGTGGGAGGAGGATGACAGATGAAGTGTGCTGGACGGAGGTGTCAGTGGGCCGATTAGTGGGAGGAGGATAGCAAATAGATGCTTACACGACTAGCCATCGTCTGATCTCCACAGGAGTGGAATGAGAGATTGTTTGCTGATTAATGGCTTAGAGTCAGGAGGACTTAGAAATTTTCTGCCAAATCTGCAGGAGACTATAAAAGTCCTTGAAAGTCAATGCAGGAAACGCCAATTCCAGTTGCAAAACCTCCCTCATTTAACCTACTTTGCTGTATCCGACAATGTCGCGGCAGCCAAATCAGCACAAGCCTATCCGTATGCCTCATTTTCTATGCACTAATGGCTAATAATAAATTTTGCACAGCTGAGCCTGAAGATATTGCAGGTCCTATCTTGCAGTATTGGAAGATGGGCTACAACGACAAAGAAATAACCAAAATTTTACTGCAAAGGCATATTGATCAGGAGAAGCATGGCTTGTCGTAAGCTATACTAGTGCAACATTACTTATTACATTCTGAGGCTGACACACATGCAAATACAACTGGCAGAGTTTACTCACTTCGGCAGATGCAAAAGGAAATGGGACTCGAGCGCTGCCGAACGCAGAAACATTCTGTTGAGACTTTGCATGGGCCTATCTCAGAACTACGCACTGTCTATACAAAATCTGGTGTGCGGGAGATTAAGTCACTCCTCTTGTATGAATGTGGTATCAGTGCTTCAAGGTGAGTACACTGCATCAAGCTGCCTGTGGAGGTTCTGTTTAATGTTGTGACTTAATTTACTAGGGAACTTATATGGTCATATTTTCACGTATATGAGCCAGACCTTGTTCGCGAGCGAAAGCTCGGGCGGCTTCGCAGGCGCCGATTTTGGGCTGCTGGAGTCAATGACATATTAGCTGTCGATCAGCATGATAAGTGGAAATATTTTGGTCTTGCATTGCATGCTGGGATCGAACCTTTTGCAGGCCATATTCATTGGATGAAGGTGTGGCACACCAACAGTAACCCTAGGCTGATTGCAAGCTACTACCTTGACTTCATTGGGGAAAACAAAGGCAAGTGCACAATTCGCTTACAGTGAAGTACTTAATCTGACTTGGAATCGCAAGCAGCAATGCCATTAGTTACTCAGAGCGACCCAGGGTCTGAGAACTATGGCATTGCGAACGCTCATACTGCATTGCGACACTTGCATGATCCAAGCCTTGCAGGTACCCTGCAGCACCGTTGGATGAGACAAAAGAAGAATGTTATGCCTGAAATCACATGGTCGCAACTACGCCGGCGATTCACACCAGGTTTCGAGACACTCCTGCAAGTTGGCATTACGAATGGATGGTATGATCCTGGTTTACTCCTCGATAAGTGCGCTTCAGCTTCTCTCAGCATCAGAACAACTATGCTAATTACATGATTTAGGCTGCTCTTTCGGTGGCTTTTTATTCCCTGGCTTCAACTTGAGCTTGATCGCTACGCTGACCGAGTTAACAACACCAAGAAGCGTGCTGACCGAAACAAGATTCTTCCTCATGGTGTACCTAATGATATCTACAATTATCCAGAGCATTATGATTGCCTTGATTTTAAGGTGAATCTTCTCCTCAGGTTAGTAGTTCTTCATTTGACACTTAATATTATTTGGCGGATTGAAGTCGATCCTGTTGCCCTTGAACAGGTTCGGAACCTATATGCCCCTCATAGCGACCCAGTTTTCACAAGTGTTCCACCCACATTTGCTGCATATGCTGAAACCTTATTCGCCTCTGCTGGGAGTCCTGTCATCACTAGGCACAATGTCTGGGCTGTCTATCAGGAGCTTTATCACCGGTTTGAGTACCTCAATGCTGCCGCGGAATACCTCAAGGGGTGCAGCCCTACCGAGCTTAATGAATGTGAAAATGACCTACTTTCAGACTACACATTACCTTCTATACATGGGAGGGAATTAGCAGGTGGTAACGACGACTGGGATGGTGAAAGTTTATATTACATGGGTGGGGTCAACAATGGGAGCGGCTTAGGTAGGGTACACTCTCTGGCAGTGCAGAGGTCTTCAAGCTGACGCAATTTTGCAGACCAATCACACCATGCTGCCCTTGATGACCTTGAACTCATGGCTAACTTCGATGACGACGAGGATGGCAGTGACGATGACGACGCTGGTGTGCCTGATTGGTAAATAGTACAAATGGACTTTTTTAGCCTACTACTTCATAAATGTACAGAGTACCCGAGGTCCCACCGGGCAACACCGGTAAAACCCAGCTGTAATTATGGTAGTGGGCGCTCCGGAGGCTGCTCACTCCGGGTTTCCAAATCAAGGCCTATCGCTTTGAGTCCGAGGGCAGATGCAAGGCATACAGCATCATAGCGCTGTTTCAGACAGTTAGCGATGTAGTCAGCTTTGCTGAGGGGAGCTTACAGAACTGCATCCTGGGACGAGTGCACGTCCAATCCTGGCCCATTCAATGCAGTCTACGCCGCTTTCGATGGCCTCCATGAGAGGGGGTTGTACAGCTCCTGCGTCCCAAGGCATCACTTTCGCTTTCCTAGAGAGAACCTTTATAGAGCTAGTTCAACTTTTAGGGATGTGGCGCTTACCATGCGTCGTCCCATGTGCTTACCACCTCTGGATTGACGATTGCCCTCATCAGTTTTGTAGCTTCTTTGTGGGCTACCGAAACGTTAGCTTCGGACTAATCAGCCATGCCGAAGTGGATAGCATTCTTGGATCTCTTCGGAAGGCCACAGGTGCTTCCAAATAATTTCCTTCTGTAACTTGGCGCTTTTGTACAGTCACGGACAAGCAAAGTCCGCTAAATTTTCCGAGTTGCTTCAAATTTGATGAAACCTAGGCCAGTCGATGGGTCCCGTCAAGGGCTTTCGAATGGTATATAATTTCCCGAAAACTAACAGGTCATTGGCTCAGAAACTTCCGTTTAAGTTTATTGAGTCCGAAATTTCTGGCAAAAGGCCGAAAAAATCTTTAAAAAATATAAAGCCATGGGCAATCAATCCTTTTGGCATTGACTTTGCTTGTCCGCGACTGTACCCCGCCATGCCATATTACCATGAAGCCATTTTCACATTACGTGACCCAACAAGAGGCCTTGATGCTCACATTTCTCTGTCACGACCTTTTTTCCATGAGCCAGACATTTGTTACCAGAACCTTCGACCCCTTGTCTTTCCAACGCCGCTGACAAATCTGCCGTATGACTGCTCTCTCGAGACCCTCACAGCAAGTCGATCCGTGTGCCTCTTATCTCTAGCTACTGTATCCTAATACTTCTGGTTGAAGCCTTATCGTCAGACAGAGGCTGAAGCGCTCGCATTCATGCCCACATTCCCCCACTTCAAGGGGTGGGTGGGGGGGAATGGGATGGGTGTCCATGCACCATCGTGAGTACATCGTGAGTACATCATCAGGTCGGACAATTAACTGAGGTTAGTTCCGTTTCCGTTTATGCTTCTATTCGCTCTGCATCTACTCCTCTATGTCCTCTATGCCCTCTATATTCTATGTAGCTATCGTTCATCTTATGGGTAATGCATATTAGATTAGTTGCACGCTACTACATGGTTTGACTGAGTTATTGTTTGTCCGATACCTCCCAACCTGTAAGGCTCCCTATGCTATATACTATGCCGAACTCGCCTCTTCAGCAGGCCGGAATTGTATGGTGCCGCAAGTTGATGATCTAGGAGAGCATGAGTGGACACCCTGTGCGACATGGAATAGCAGTCACAGGTGGATCTCAACGGCGTGCGAACCGATTTCGCTCAGCCGTCGAACAACATGGCAGGTGACAACCTGCGCATCTGTTAGCAATGAACTCCTGGCTCGGGATGTGTGAACCCACGGTTGAAGCAATGGCAGCGGGAATATGGGCAATAATTGACATAATTGCGTTCAAGTTCAGTAGCGTAAAGATCTATGACGGGATTCAGATGAGTTCAAGGGGAAAAGATGCACCATGCCATATGCACCGTTGAAATCAGGTTGGCCAGGAATCTGTTGAGCCCACTTGGGTCACAACTGTCACGACTTTTGGATAGAGAGACAGCACTCACGCTACGAGGAAATAGAGAAGCCCGTCATTGAAAATGAGCCCTGTGATGTGAGAGCGACCAGCTTGGGAGCGGGGGAGCTTATATGCTGTCAGGAAAAAGATGGCGAAGTCGAACGTCATAGAGTAGATAGAGCTGAAGGCCAAGATACGGTTGTTGGTGGTGACGATCACGCAGCCCGGGACCAGAATATCAACCCATTCAGCAGTTAGGAGAACACCTGCTCAGATTAGTACACCAGTGCAGAAATTCCGACACGGATCGGCGCACCGTGGAAGAGTAGCGACCAGTGGCCAAGGATGGCGAGAACAAGGGAGCTGACCAGGTACTTGTTTCGGGACCAGATTGCCACGCTGCCGGACAGTGAGTGGGTGGAATGGGGTGATGATTAGTGCACCTGAGTCTCACTAACGTCCGCAACGAAAGATTTATGCTCGCAAGCCCAATCGCTGCATTTCCAAAGCACTGGGCAGGGAGGGATATCAGACTATGCTGGAATTCCCGCTAATGACAGGCCTAGCAGCGCACCTGGTTGAAGATGTACAATGCCTGGCAGTCAATTTCACTGGTGAAGGATGGTCATCCTATTTCTCGAGTGCATAGCTCGTGTACACCGGTTTACCTTGCAGCATTGAGGGCAATCATGCTGTCGTAGGATGAGGGGGGAAATATGCGCCGAGAATGACTTCAAAGCTTACGCTCCCACAAGTGCGAACAGGAGACAGTAGCGATTTAGGAAATAGAAGATCTAAGATTGGATGAAGCATGTGGATAGGCAGTTTGACACATGCACACTAACCATGGGCCACCGGAACGCCTTCTTCCTTGAAATGTATTGCCAATCGTAGTCGAGGGAAGTGACCCAATCCCATCTACCAGCCTATAAGGGCCTGCATGATGTCTAGGTGCAGTAACTCACATGCAAAGGCCAAGCAGGGTGTGCATCAACTGGTTAAAAGCGCCTGAGGAGCTGCTGTGTTAGTCAAAACCACTGATGACCAAGGGGTCTATGGGTACACACGTCCATATTTTTGGATTTCATCGGGTGACTTCCGGTTGTCCATTGCTGTAAGAGATGGGGGAGGGAGCAAGTTTCTGAAGAGAGTGGAGCGGTGTGGATTGCTGCCGATCCAGAGATCAGAGATTTATAGGCAGGGATTCTGGACATCTAGCCTTGAGGCTGGGAGCAAAAGAAGCACGTCAATAACTCGGTTCTCTTCTTAGAAATCTTTGAAATTATGCTGTCTGGATATGGCATGGTGCGATATCCCTCAATTGGTGAGGTATGTGTGAAGTGCTTCCATCCTCAGGGCCTGAACAAATGGCCATGAGCATGTCCATGTGGTTGGGACAACTTTCTGCCACTATGGGTGCGTTCTAGCGTCCAGCATCAGGTAGAACTGAAGAACTTCATACTGGCGGAATGAGAAGTCGAAAAAAAAGTCTTTGATACTGCTACAACAAGCTCTATAATAAGCTCTACAATAAGTGCTATGATAAGCTCTACAATAAGCTCTACATAAGCTCCAAGTGTGTGTGTGTGTGGGGGGGGGGGGAGTCTGGACAAAGCTTGGGAATGGTATACGTATGGTTCATCAAGTGCACTGCTTGTGGGTGGTGCAAGATCATGTGGGTTTGGAAGAGGCACAGGCTGCATGGCAACACCATCAATGCCCCTGGACATGGACCGAAATTAAGCTTCTGATATGCTAACTCCGCTTTTCAGCACTGAGTCCATACCATAAGTATGAGAAGATCCCAGGACCCCAACCACCCTGGGCTACCCTGATATCCCATGTCAATTTCACTGTGGGTTTGTTAATAGCTGCTAACATGGTGCAGCGGTGTTAGTGTGTCATACTCATTTACTTTTTTTACCTTTTTTTTATTTTAATTTCTGGTGTAAGCACTATGGCAGTTAGCAGAATGAGGAATCCAGGGAACCTGAGCTCTCTCCTACCCAATGGCTCATCCTCTTGCAACGCAACAAACCAGCCAGCCACCCTCCAATGTGACCTGCCCCTACAGATGGTCAAGATGGAGCCCAGACTGCTCTGGCACTAATGCATGTGCGTGCTTATTTAGGTGTTATTTTGCTGGGACTCCTGGGCTTTTGAATTTCAAATCAAGGACTCATGGCAAGGCAAGCAAGAACCTTACATTGCTGGAGCACAACTATATAAGACTAGTAGACATCCTGTATTTACATGTGCAAATATCAACAAACCTTATCTCTGAACCAGATATCTTGAATATTATATCCCTTAATATTTGAGAGATATCATACACATTGCTCAAATGTAAAAGGCTGAGGAAGTCAACATGTCACCTGAATATATTTGTGCTAAAGATATCTACTGTCTCTGCTGATTATATTAACAGACTACATCAGAATTATTACTATGTTACATATGGTGTGAATGATGGATAAGATATATTGTTAGAAGATACACAGAATAACAATGTATTGTTTCCCCTATCTCCCATCAAGATATCTTATTTATTGTCCATAACATATGTAACTTGGTAATAGTTCTGATATGAACTGTTGATATAACCCATAGATGCTATACATATCTTTTGTCCAGATGTATCAGTTAATATGTTAGTTTCCCCAGCTCTTTATATTTGCATGAAATGGGTAATATCTACTGAATGTTAAGGGATAAGGTATCAGTCAGAGATTAAAAATATCTGATTCTAAGATAAAGTTTGCTGATATTTTGACATGTAAGTACAGGATATCTGCATGTCTTATATAGTCACAAACCTGCAGTGTTAAGACTTCAGGTGGTACCTCAGTGGTACCCAATGCATCAGAGATTGAATCCCTTACCTATTCCTAGCCCACTGCATTCCTTCTCCCATTGATCCAGCATGAAACCTGATCTGTCCCAGTGCCTAGTTGCCCTAGGTTGCACTAGGTCACACTCTGTCTATGAGGTCTGGGTTCCATGTGATCCATATTCAGATTTCCAGGATCCTCCTGCAACACCCCACCAATATATCAGATTTCATCATCCAGTGGAAAAAGCATGGCAGTTAGGGTAAGGGATCATCACAAAAACCTGTGGTCTGGCTTACTATGTCTACCAGTCAGGTCCTGTGAAATTCCCATTTTGGAAAGGGGCTAGGAAAGGAGCCAGAGGCCAGGGTCTGGCATCCAGTTGTCATGCTGGAGCAAGCTGGGAGCTGCCAAAGAAATGATAAAAAGAGCAAAAAACTGGGCATGTATTGAGCATAAAAGTGTGCCTTTAACCTGAGGCCTCAGGGCTTGTCACTCATGCCACTCACCTATTTTACAGCACAGTGGATGTAACACAGGGTTTTTCTTCTCTTCATGAACTGAGCCATCAAACATATTGTCTCAATAGGGATCTACTGATTGTGCACATCTAAGTACAGAAAGTTTATGCTCATACTTATGCTCGTGTCATCATCTCTCCCATTCTAGTTCTGTAGCATTAGTATAACTCCTGTGATTTCCTGGCCTTCTGGCCTCTTCTCTCAAATAGGAATTTCCCAGGACCTGACATTACAGCTAAAACTGTTTTCAGCCATGAAAGCAGTAGCTATATCATAATTATGACAGAATCTTGAGGCTAGAGTAATGGTTTGTGAACCCAACACTGCTAGTGATCTCAGTACCTTGCAAGGATTTATCCAGTCAGTAAAGTCTCTAGGCCCTCCAGATTGGGAGAACTGTAGCAACTAGCAGCATCTATATGCTATTGATTCAATGCTCTTATTAAAGCCAGGACTATGCTACTGAGAATATATTCATCCAGTATTTTCCTCACAAGGACTCTTCCTCATGTCAGTGCTACTCAGAGACATTTTGTTCAATTGTATGCTTACAGTAGCTGCCACTACAGAGTTAATGGCTTAGATCTGCTATGAACTCAGAAGACTTGATGGGAATGGAAGAGATGACCTGACTAAGAGATCAACACATTATCATCCATATAACTAGTAGTGGATCACAGACCCTGTGGGCCATCAATAAGCAACTCAATAATAAGCAACTCAATAATAAGCAGCTCAATAATAAGCAGCTCAATAATAAGCAACTCAATAATAAGCAACTCAACAATAAGCAGATCATCAGTAAGCAACTCAGTAACAAGCAGATCATCAATAAGCAACTCAGTAAGCATCAGCTCTGGCTGACGTTATGAACTCACCCTGACTGACCCACACCAATGTCATCCACCATGCCCTTATTCATGAGCTTAGCCTTCCTGACTGACCCACACCAACATTATCCACCATGCCCTTATTCATGAGCTTAGCCTTCCTAATGCTTCCTGCAGCACTACCACTGATGCCAATGACTCTGTGAACAACTCTGTGTACTATCACAATGAGGCCTTCACCAATTGATGTCTTCCTGGTTGCACATCCCTATTCTCAGGAGACTGGCCAATGCCTGGCCATCTATTCTATGCTACTGATTGAATGATGACTGAAATCCTGCACATCACCTAGGGCAATGCTCCCTTCACTCATGTCTTTGACCCTGATGGTCTCTACATTCAAACCAGTGCTAGCAACTTCAGCATATCATGGGCCCATGGCTAGAAGATGATCCCTTATACTGGAGAGCCACTTGTATTCCTCTGCCCCTATATGATGTGTCCCCCAGAGGTTGTTCTGCACATCATCAAGTACAAAGTCACTCATGGACTCTACTTCTGAGAAGTAGAAGTCTATCATATTGATCCTAACTCTGAGGATCTGCCATCCATCTCTCTATACTATACTCAACTTTCCCTACCCTTCAGCATTGACTCCAATGCTCCCAGCATTGATGAGTCACCTCCTGAAGAACCAACCACCACTCCACCTCCACCCTACCCACCTCCCTATGTCACTGTAGATGTCTCCTCATCACCATTGTCATTACAGTCACTGTGCCACAGACTGTCCCATGTTCAAGTCAGACTCTTCTGACTCCCCTCTAATTGGGAACTTCACCATTCTCTGCTCTACCTCATCTCTAGACCCATATACCTCTGATTCATCTGATGGACAACTTCACCCCAACCTGGACTTGTAAATAGTTCTTTTACTTATCTCTGGTTTGTCTACAGACAAGTACTACTTAGCTATGTCTCTCTTTCTCTCTCTCCCCTTTGGACTTATCTCTTCTTGTACTATTTCAAGCTTGCTCTATCTTTGTCTCTTAGTCTAGTTCTATTCTTGTCTTGTCTCCATTCCACATTGATGTACTTCTCTTGACTCTTGGACTTAGTACTACATCATAGCTTCCTGATTTGGACTTTAGACATAGCACTTAAATAGCTGCTCATGTACTGGCAGCACAGGCTTCAAATAGTCTCAAACCTCAGAATTGTTCTCTCACTCTTCTGTGATTGACATTAATTAATGATCAGTGTGGTAGCAAACCCTCTATTAGTCATATTCTTGACTGACAGAAGTTTGACCTCAGAGTGTACTTAATTGGAGACTTGCCTCACCACCTTATTGTTATCCTTCTTGGTAGATTCTAGCACTTGCAAACCATCTACTGAGATAGCCACCCCTTAGCTTAGGCATAGGTGACTGGTGGTAAGGACCATCCTAACAGCTGATAAATACTGTATATTACATATGCACACTTTGCCAAGTCTATACATGTAGTTGAAATGGATACCCCATCCACCAGCAGAATGCCCTATTGGGCACAGTTGAATGCAGAGCATAAATTATGTGACTCTGTGCCTGGTATGCATAATTATTAGTTGAGTCAGGACTTTGTAATCCCAACTCATTTTTAGATTGTAATCAGCTAACTTATATAAATATATATATGTATATATGTATATACAAAAACCCCTCAATGACACAAGGTGAAGTGAGGGAATTCCTGCCAAGTGTCACTTAGAGGTTTGTTGTGCATTCAATAATTTGATAAGTGATGGTTACAGTGTTTGTTTTATAGGAGTTTTAAAGAGGGACAGAGAGAGGGACAGAGAGAGGGACAGAGAGAGGGACAGAGAGAGGGACAGAGAGAGGGTGCATATATATATATATGAGTATGAGAGTGAGAGAGTATATATATATGTATATATTTGTATGAGTGAGTAAGAGAGTATATATATATGTATATATTTGTATGAGTGAGTAAGAGAGTATATATATATGTATATATTTGTATGGGTGAGTAAGAGAGTGTGTATATATGAGAGAGTGCATGAAGGGGGTTTATTTTCTTAATTGCTATTTTGACCCCTCAAATGACTCTTCCATCACCTATCTTGAATCACATATTCCTCTCTTCCCTAAGAACATTATTTGCATGGGAGGCAACTTTAACTCCCATTTTCCTCAATGGGATCCACACATTTCTCATCACTCCACCAGAGGTGACCTCTTAATTGACATTATGAACTCTATAGGACTCATGCTCTTGATGCCTGAAAGTGAAAAGTACACTCACATTCCTTTAAATAATTCCAAACACCCATCAGTCACTGACCTTATTTTCATGGTTGCCAACTCCCTCCATCCAAGCCCAGTCTACTCAATTTGTGACAACTGGCAATTCAAATCTGATCACCTCCCACTTCTCCTTTCCCTTCTCCTTCCCTCTCCTTTCCAACCCTACATCAAGAAACTAACTATCCCAGGAGACTCTGAGGAAGAGGCCACCTTCCTCTACTCCATTTCTGTCCACCTCCAAAACATCCCACTGGTATTTAATTCCAGCAGTGTTGTTCTCGCATATGCCTCAACTATGTCTCAAGTCATCTCTCAAGAATGGCACAACAGCGCCAAGACTGTCAAGATCTGCACAAAATCCAAGCTGTAGTGGAACTTCCAATACTCTGCCACCCTCAAAGCCTTCCAAGTGCACAAATCCAAGGCTAACTGGGCCAAATTCTGGAGGACCACCTGCCAAGCCAAATACATGTTCTTCAACAAAAAGATCAAAGACATAGCCAAAGAGGACCAACACCTATGGGACCTCATGACATGGATTGGTAAGAGAAACCTCCCTCCCTCCCAAATTATTTCCTACAATGGGAAGAGTTGTGACAAGCTAGATGACTTCTGGCATGCCCTTGACTCTTCCTACAACTCTGTTGCTAAATGTCCAGTTGACCTTGACACCATAATCAATTTAATTCAGTTTATTTGATATCCTATTTCTTATATGCTTTAGCTTGTCTCAAACATGCATATCTCTCCTCCCTTGCTGTTACATTCTGAGTGAGTACCTATTAGCTTCAGGAGCAGACCTTAGCCTCAGCTTATGTGCTATGCCCTTCTGGTGTCATGTTGGTCTGGTTTAGATGGGGAACAGAACATAGAGGCAGGAGGAACAAGAGAGAAAGAGAGCTCAGAAGCCAGACAGGAGTGGTTAGAAGGCAACTCAGAGGACAGACAAGTAGAACAGAGCTAGAGGGGATTAGCAAAGTTGATATTCAGACTAAGGAATTAGATACAGGAACTCCTACCCTTAAATATGCATTGAGAACTAGATACAGAAGACAAGAGAACAACTGGAGAATAATAATAAGTACAACTGGGTAAAATATATTTGGAGATACACAAGAACTAGGAAGTGGGTGGAAGGTACAAGTGTGGAGATGGGTTGGAAGGAAAACTAAGCAGAAGGTAACAAAATGCAGAACAGAAATAAGAATGAAGTTACCAAGACAAAGGTAAAGAATCTAAGACAATAAAGGAAAAGTGAACAAATGTCACTCATTGCAAAGGTCATGAGCAACTGAGTAAGCATACCTGCCTATTTAGACAACAGAGCAGACAGAATCCATTAATGGAATGAGCAGATCAGAATTGTATAAAATCAGAACCTTAGAACCAGACTTTCAGATGTTGGATAAGCATAGAAAAGTAAGCATGGAAGCATGCAGATAGTTATGATGCTCTCTTTCTTCATCCCTTGCTCACTCACTCTCTCACTCACCCTTACTCACTCTCTTACTCACTTGCTCTCTCACTCACCCTCTCTCTTACTTACTCACTCTCTCACTCATATAATATACAATAAATAAATATTTACTTTATATATACACATATATACAGGAACCTCCTCCACCCCTTTTTACCCCAACCTTGCCTGGGCCTGGCCAAGGATGGATAAATAATGATAACAAATGACACATGCTGCTACCCTCCTGCCACCTCTTCTGTCACCTTTTAGTTATAGCAACAACCTTTGTTGGCTGCAACCTTTGTTAGCTGTGACTTTTTTTATTTTATACATTGCTTTTATTATTCTGTTTTATGTTGTTTTACATTGTTTTACATTATTTTTTTGTTTTATGCATGGCTTTTATTACTTTTTTTAATGTTGTTCTGTTTTGCTTTTTTTTATTTTTATTTTTCCTGCTTGCAAACTTTCCCCCTTCTCCCTCCCTCCTCTCCCTCCCTCCTCTCCTCTTTCCCCCTCTCCCCTCCTTCCCCTCTCCCCTCCTTCCCCTCTCCCCTCCTTCCCCTCTCTTTTTCCCTTTTTTTGGAGGAAAAGGGGGGGAACAGGCCTTTGTGACCTTTGCAACCTTTGTGACCTTTGCAACTTTTGCAGCCTTTGTAACCCTTCTTTGTGATCCTTCTTTGTGACCCTTTTTTGCAATCCCTTCTTTGCAACCCTTCCTTGCAACCCTTCTTTGGGACCCCTTTTGCAGACCCTCTTTTTTTTTAAAAAAAAATCGAAGTTTATTGCAGCAAGACTAGCCTACTACAAAAGGGTACATGGTAGCAGTCCCAATAGTTATAGAGAGAAAGGAAACAGAGGAAAAGAAAACAGGTGCCCCAAACAACATGAATGAAATAGTTCAAAGTAAAATGTAGTGAGATGAAAGCAAAATAGTCCATACAGAAGACATTGATGTGGCCACTTGCACTTGTCTTAACTAACCCTTACATCCTCTACTCTGAGGAGCAAAAGATTTCTTGGCTGAAGTGGAGGCCCCATCATGTTGGTATCAGCTGTGGATCCAATCCTATTTGAAGCAGTGTCACTAGTATGGGCACTGGTGGTCATTAGAGGGGTGGGTGCCTAAGCAGTTGAGGCACCAGGGGGAGTGAGGGCAGGGATTGCCTGCTGGAGTAAGGGGGGGGAGGGGGGATTGCTTTGGAGTTGCCCTTGCAGCACCTAGCCATGGAGCAGTGAGAGGCCTCAGAATGAGGACCCCCCACAGAGAGGACACCTGGGCACACAAGTGCAACAGGCATCAGAAGGATGACCCTAATGCCAGTAGTGCTGTTATTGAGGTGTGCTGGTGTGGGCATGAGCCCCTTTGATCAGACAGGACACACTATTGATCATGATGCACCTGTTGATGAGGGAGGCAGTGAGAGTGCTGCATTGGGAGTCGACCAAGTCAATCCACATGGTGGCAGTATCAAACTTGGTGGAATTGCAGATGACATGCAAGTGGTGCATATCAGAGGAGGGGAAGAAGGGAGAGGCTGAAGCCCCAGTCTTGACTTGATCAGCTGTGAGTGTGAACCCATCAGTTGAGAAAAATGGGGCATCCATGATCTTGATAAAAGATCGGGACGCAGTGATGGGGCAGCAAACAGAATACTATAGAATATAATAGATAATAGGGTATAATGTGAAACGAAATATAAAATAGTATTACCAAAAGCCACACCCTAGCAAGTTCGAGGGGGACTCTGGTCTAGAGATGAAAGAAATAATAAAGTGATGTGAGATCTAAGCACTCACTGAGGATGTTAAAGAAGAAGTGGGAGTTGTGAAGGAGTGAGGGAATGTGTGTGTGCTTGGTGTTATCTTTGCTTGACACAAGGATTTCTGGATGTTGTCATGAGGTAGTCTCAGTGATTTCCTAGTTCAAGACTGAACTAGACAGTTAGTTCTAAATTGACAAGTCTCTGACACAGCGTCACTACTGATACACAAGTACCAAAGAACTGAAGCTAGCGAGAGCAATCCCTCGCTACTACTAGAAATATACCAACTCATACCGATGAGTGCTCTGACCAATGATATGCTTAACTATCACTTCAGTGATTGTCAAATATACAATAACTCTCCAAGCAAAGCTCAGTAGGAATTCCCTTGCTTCACCTTGCGTCATTGACGGGATTTTATATTATAAGTTGGGGAGTGATTACAATCTAGTGTTATAATGTCCTGAGTCAACAAATGATTATGCCTACAAGTACAGAGTCATATAATTTATAATCTATATTGTTCCCTGCCCAACAGGGTGTTCTGGTAGTGGATGTATAGACTGATAAAGTACATGCATGTGATATGTATCAGCTTTTGCTGACCAAGTTTACTGTATGTGTAATACCCTCTGCCATTCCTGACTCGATAGTATTATGAATCCTCATGCTCAGCATGTCTCACTAAGCTAATGTAGATCATTGACTGTAAATGAATTGCATAGTTTTGACACCTCATGAGGTCAATGAATCACTTCTACTGAGATGACACATTGATCCCTTAGTTGGGTAGTCTTTCTTCTGACTTGGACTTCATCTGCTGAGGTCATAGCTAAGCTAGGTCCTTGGTACATAGTGGCAGCTAAGCATACTACTGAACAAGATAATCCCTAGTGTCACTTGTGCAAGAAAGGATCCTCACGAGGATGTGATTGATGAATGGTCCTCAGTAATATAATCTTGACTTCAGTGATGATACTGAATCAGCGGCATATGGATGCATCTAGTCGGTACTGTTTTCCTGATCTAGGTGCCTAGACTATACTACTGGGTTGATCCTTGTGAGGTGCTAAGGCTTCTTCTAGTGTGGGTTCATAGTCTGTTATTCTAACCATAAAACTCAATTATATTATAACCTAGATACTGCTTTCATGACTGAAAACAGTTTAGGCTGTAACAATGGGGAGGGTAATGGAGGCACTCTTGAGTGCAGAGGGAAGGGAGGTGGAGAGGGTATCAAGGTCTGCCCGGGAGGGGACACTGCCCATAAAAAAAGTGATGACACCAGAGTGGAAGTGACTGTAGTCGACAGAGAGTGCCAACTTGGCCTGGGTAAGCACTTGATTAAAGTGTGTGACAAGGGATTGGAGGGAGACACAGGCACTAGCAAGGTTGCAAGCACTGGTGCTCAAGAAAAATTGACACCAGGTAGGGCCCCAGGTGGCAAAGTACAGCTTCTGCCATGTGGAGGGGTTGGGGCCTGGGGGGCCAGTCTTGATGTCACATGTGGGAGGTCTGGGCCTGTCATGTAGAGGTGGAGAGGCACATGAGGGAGGTCTGGGCCTGTCATGTGAGGTGGCCATTGCAAGGGGGGGGGCTGGGGAGGTGCCAGAACCTGGGTAGAGGGTTGGGAAGTGGACACTGGTTGGGCATCTGCCATCACTGAGTCAGCCATTCCATGGGATGGCTTATGTTCACCTCATGTTCTGTGGGCATTGAATAACAAAGCAGTAATACTGCCTGGGGGGGGGAGGTGGGGCTTTCCAGTTTGGTGGGATATGGTCATGAAATGTGCCTTTGACCTCGAGAAAGCCAATGAGTCCACAAAGGGTGGCAAAAGTATGGTGGTCACTGTAAGACTTGACTTGATCTTTAGTGAGCTGTTGAATTTCTTTACAGATGCTGTCTAAAGTAGCTGTAATGTTGAGGGTGTTGTTTTCATTGTCTTCATCAACCTTGTTTGGGGGGCAGAATCAGATGGAAGAGAACAGGGAGCAGCCTTGGGTGTCAACTGCTCAGAAGGGGAAGAGACAGGAGGATTAAGCTCCATGTCAGAAGAGGACCTGCTCTGGAGATGCCCAGTAGCATGCCCTGAAGGAGATGAGGAAGAGGGGGTGCTTGGCTCAGATATCACCCAAGAGAGTCATTGCCACTCTTGTTGTGGGAGGGGGCTTGAGGGATCCAACTACTGGGGTTGGAGGGAGTACAGATGCCTTGACCATTCACTTCATCAATGGTCATCATTTTGTGCATTTCAATGTTATCATGCCATGCTTTATCTTGCTGGGTGGTCATATTCATGGTCTTTATGCTGCTGAGGGGTTTCAGGAATAACAGATGGGCTCTTGCCCTTGTGACAATTGCCCATAGTGATGAGCACTTAACCATGATGATGGTGGTTACTAGGAAGAGGAAGGTGAGAGTGATGGAGGCACCTTTGAGTGTAGAGGGATTGGGGCTAGAGGAGCTGGGCTTGATGTCATGTGAGGGAGGTCTGGGCCTGTCATGTGGAGGAGGTGAAGGGGCATGTGTGTTACACTCCTCTTGTTTCCGTCATCGTCCATGTTTTCCTTGCATTCCCATCTCCTTGTCTTCAGCTGTCTTTCTGCCTCTCAGAATCCAAGCGACTCTGCCTTGTCTCAATTTCCATCTCGACCTTTGGTCTTATCTTAGATCTTCTGAAGTCACACTATATTTAGTACTCAGGCTTGGTGATACGATGTATAATAATAGTCCACCTTCTGTAGATCTCATCTTACTTTGGGCTCAGTCCACTATACTTAGAGCACCAAAGTAACTACAAAGATTCTCCTTTAGGATATGTAGAATAGCAATCGCTCTCATATTTCAATAGCTCATAAAGTAAGTAGAACTTAGCTTTATGATCATTTGTACATAGCACGAGAATAGCAGGACTGTCTTCTGCTCTATCTTCTTGCTGCATGAGAGCTCTACCTGCCTCGACAGGATAACTGACATAACAGCTAAACCTATGGAGTAGCCTGTGACCTTACAAGCCATATCTCTCCCTAGGCAGTCCCTGCGAGATCTCCAACCAGCCTCTAGTTCTCTCAGGAGAGTGGACAGGCACTCCACTTCAGGAACTTAATAGTGTTGGGTTGTCTTAGGACAGTATCTCTCTGCACTGAGACGATGTCCATACTGTCTCTATGTAATAATGTGAGGGAGGTCTGGGCCTGTCACATGAAATGAGAGGCACAGAAGGGGGCTGGGGGAGGCACTGGAGCCTGGATAGAGGGTTGAGGGGTAGGTGCTAGTTGGACATCTGCTATTGCTGAGTCAGCTGTTCCATAGAACAGCTCATGTTTGTCTTGCACCCTGTGGGTGTTGAATAACAAGGCAGTAATACTGCCTGGGGGGAGGGAGTTTCCAAGCTGGGCAGTGTATGGTTGTGAAAAGTGCCTCTGACCTCAAGGAAGCTGGCAAGCTCACAGAGGATGGCAAAAGTGTGGCAAAAGTATGTTGGTCGCTCATCAATTTAACTTGTTTCAAAGAGAGACCTTGAATTTCTTTATGGAAACTGTCTAGTGTCTCTGTAATATTGAAAGTGTCATCCTCATCATTGTCCTCAACCTTGTTGGAGGGTGGGAGTAGATGGGAGTAGATGGAGAGGGTGGTGGGAGCAGCCTTGGGAGTTGCCTGCTTGGAAAGAGGGAGGACAGGGAGATCAAGCCCCATGTCAGAAGAGAGTATGCACTGGGACTGCCCAGTAGTTTACCCAGATGATGATGAAGGGGAGGGGGGTGCTCAGCTCAGGTGTCATCCAGGAGATTTTCTGCCACTCCTGTTGTGGGGGGGGGGGGGGGGAGGGAGGTTGAGGGAATCCGACTGCATGGGGGTTGGAGGGAGTTCATATGCCATGACAGTCTGCTTCATCTATAGTCATAGTCTTGTGTAGTTCAAGGTGTTCTCTTGCTATGCCTTCTCTTGCTGATGATCATGTTCACAGTCTTTGGCCACCTGAGGAGTTTCAGAAGTAACAGATGGGCTTTTGCCCTTGTGACAATTGCCTAATGGTGATGAGCACTTAACCACCGATGATGGTGGTTACTGGAAGAGGAAGAAGAGGAAGGCATTACAGACCCTCTTTGCAACCTTCTTTGCAACCCCTTTTGCAGACCCTTTTGCAACCCACCTCCCACCCCCCTACCTCCTTTACCCTACCCTTGGGAAGGGGGGTGAGGGAAGGGAGGGGAAAAATATAAAAAATAAAGAATATAAAATAAATATATATATATATATAATATAAAATAAAAAATAAAAAAATAAAATGAAACAAGAAAAGTAAATAAAATAAAATAAAATAAAAGTAATTAATAATAATAATATTACTATTATTATTATTATTAATCAATCCATCCATCAATCCATCCCAATCCATCCATCAATCCATCCCAATCCATCCATCAATCCATCCCAATCCATCCCAATCCATCCCAATCAGATTAATCAATCTAATCAATCTAATCAAAAGAAGAAGAAGAAGAAGAACAAAAAGAAGAAGAAGAAGAAGAAGAAGAAGAAGAAGGAGAAAAAGAAAAAGAAGAAGAAGAAGAAGAGGAGGAGGAGGAAGGACAAAAAAAAGAAGAAGAACAAAAAGAAGAACAAGAAGAACAAGAACGAAAAGAAGAACAAGAAGAAGAACAAGAAGGACAAGAACGAAAAGAAGAAGAAGAACAAGAAGAACAAGAAGAACAAGAACAAGAACAAGAAGGAAAAGGAGGGCCCGACTGGAGGGGGAGGCATGATGTTAGGGTGGGGTAGGGACGATGTCGCGCGACGATTTAATAATAATAATATATATATATATACACAAGATATATACAAGATATATATATATATATATATACACTTTTCAAGAGACAACGAATTGGGTGCTCAGCCGACTCCAACCGTGCTAAATAGTTGGCATTCATTCATATCGACGAGTGTTTATCAGGTCGGTCGGTCGGTCGGTCGGTTGGTCGGGGGGAAAGAGAGGGGGGGGGGAGGGGGGGGAAAAGAGAGGGGGGAGACACCGAAAAGATCGCGCCTGTCACCCACAGCATGTAGGTACACGTAGGTCTGCGCAGGTATGTGTAGGTATGTGTAGGTATGTGTAGGCATGTGTAGGTATGTGTAGGTATGTGTAGGTATGTGTAGGTATGTGTAGGTACGTGTAGGTACACCAGACTTGCGATCGAGGCGAAAGGTGAGCGTGCTGAACAACCCTATCAGCAGCCACCAATTGGTGGGCACTATGACCAACATAAATAGACATAAATAGCCATAAAGACCCAGATATTTTCGCTCTAGACCCACTGGTTGCTAAGCCAGCCCTGCCACCATCGCATGAAAGCGGCTCCCAACTAGTTGAAACCGAAGGAACCAAATGAACCAAATGAACCAATTGAACCAACCGAGCCGACTGAACCAATGGAAGGCCATCAGTTCCATGGGGGTGGTGGTGTGGTCAACATGAATTGCATCCTCGAGAGTGAGTTTTTTTTTTTTTTTCTGCCTTATGAACTTCCTGTTCCTGACTAGTGGATCCCTAACTCAGTTTGACACTCCCAGCATAAATTACCCTGATTGGCATCCCACTTCTGGTTTTGTCCATCTACCCATATGTGTACATACACATGCCGAATTGGCTTTGCAGATGTAAGGAACGCCCAGCGCATCTAAAAAAAAAAAACAAGACTGCTGGATCGCCTGCCTGAAGAGAGGCTCCTTTTTTTTACCGAGAAAGCCCCGACCACTGCAGGCAGCAGGTGCTTCAGCACAAGCAGGCAGGACAAGCGGAAATGGTGAGCAGAAATGGTGAGCGGAAATGGTGAGCAGAAACGCTTTCTGGAGGTGAGTGCGAAGGATCTGGCTCGCTTTTCTGGAAGATGAGCGTGCCACATAAGCTTTGATTAGGTCCTGCTTGATGTTTACGACCCCCTACAAGCCCTAGGGTCCTAGGTCGACTTCCAGGATGCAATGAAAGAAGAGTCGATATCTCTCACTGCCCAGTGTATGGGCCAGGCTCATTGCAGGACCAAGTTATCGGGTAGCAGTAGTAGGGGGACCTGGTTGGCCCAGCAACCTTGGCACCACACTAGACCAATAGCGCATGGGGGGAATTACCATTGGTGGGGGGGACTTTACTGACTCCAATGGGCGTCATCAAAGAAGCCTGAAGACGAGACAAGAGTTGCCATATGCCTTTCCTTTTTTTTTTTCCATCTTTTTTTGCTGTTGTTATCGCTAACCCAACCCGAACGAATTCATATGCGCTGGTAGTTAGATGTGGACGCACTTCGCAGCGGCACACCCCATGGCAAACCATGACCTTTTTGCTTCATGACCTGCCCAACAGGGACCAATCTAGTGGCACAGTCCTTGCAGTTCTGTCGACATGGCTACCTCAGAACCTGCCTGTATGATCTTTCACCCTTCATTTTTTTCATTTTTTTTTTTTTTTACTGTTTCTTTTTTATCACCTTCTGCCCCTTTCTTTCATCTCTCTGGCAATCTTCCCTGAAATATGTTTTTTTTTTTTTTTTGACAGCGGACTCTTTCATGCCGTGCAGTCGCTTCTCGCTTCTATGAGCAGATCTTCCGCCCTCTGTGCTTTTATGTCGCAATCGCTCATCTCACAAAAATGGGTCTTGCCTCACAGGCAGTACAGAACCGCCTTTGACACACACATATATAATCTCGCCTCTCTCACCCTCGGAAGGACCAAAAAGCCAGCTCTCTGCGTGCTCTATCACCGTTCAGACTCGCTCTGGTCTTCTGCTCGACGCTAGCCTCCCAACTCAATGCTTAGCCTTCCAACTCAACGTTTAGCCGCTCCACCCAATGCTCCCCAACGTCCAAAGGTGAGCTCCAAAACCAGTACCTCAACCCCAGACCTCCCTTGACCCCAGACCTCCTTCGTTACCCATGCCCAGAACCACTCCTGAAGCCACGAAGAAGCGGATTTGCATGAGTTGTGGCCTCAACAGCTTCAACGACGACGAGGCGTTCGAAGGCCATGTTCAAAACTGCAAGCCACCCGTCGTCACCTTCGCAGGGGTCCCTATCCAAATTCCTCGGAAGTTGTGTGAGGATACCCTCTTCTTCATCTGCCGATGCACATATCGCAAGTGCAAAGGTGAGTACCCCCTCTGCATTCGCACCATACAGGACCATGCGAGGGCTGGACACTCCTGGAGAGGAGTCAACAGTAGTAGTGATGAGGTGGGTTGCATCATGCGTTCCTCCTGCAAAGGACATGGGCAATGACTGGTGGAATAGGTTGTCGTTAGAGAGACAAGCCTCAATGCACGTCCAAGACCCGTTCCAAAGGATGGACCCGGTGACGTGAGCCATGCCTTTGCCCCCCCTTCCCACTCTGTGGCCCCAGACTCACATCCATTATTCTGTGCTGATATCAAAGGCTTTGCCGCACGAGGTCATTAGCATCATCGATCTCAGGAAAGAAGCAGAAAAGGTGCGCTCATGTTTGTGTGCTCGGGATTAACGACGTCTCAAGCGCGGACAGCCCAAGAGTAAATCCAAACCACCAGCAAAACCTAGGGCCTTGACCCATCCACAACCACAACCACAACCACAACCGCGACCGCAACCACAACTGCAACCGCAACTGCAACTGCAACTGCAACCGCAACCGCAACTGCAACCGCAACCGCAACTGCAACCACAACCGCAAAAATGTCCCCCCGGCACTGCTGTAGCCATGAATGCCGCCCCAGGTGACACCACCCACCAAGCCAAAGACAGAGACGGCCACGCAGAGTCCCTTGCCATGGTACGCATCGGGCTCTAATTCCTCCCTCACCTCCCTCACCTCCTGACCCATTCACGCTCCAGAGCTCAAAAGGCCACAAGCCGGACACGGTGCTTTTCTTCGGAGCGGACGTCGTCTCGCATGCCCTCCTCCAACCCCTTGGACTCTACTTCCAGACCCGGCTCCGCTGCTTCTGCTGCTCAAACTGCAATGCACTGCTCCTCCCACACACCGCAATCGGCCATGTACGAGACCACATTCGGAGCACTGAGCCTAAGATGGAGATCCGCATCAGCGACAAGGACTTCCGCACCGCCTGCAATGAGCTGGACCCTGCTGCCTCCTTCCCCGACCCAGCACAGCTGAACGGCATTTCACCTTTGGGCAGCCTGACCCTGTACAAGAACGCTCTGTTGTGCCGCATCCCTGGCTGTAGAAGGGTCTATTCGACCGTCGCTTCAATGGAGACCCATTGCCGAGAAACACATGGCTCCGAAAAGCGGCACAACGCCTGGCCCATGGTGTATGCCCAACGGCTCAATCACAACACGCACAACATCCTGTTCCGCATCAAGCCTCCCGCAGAGTTTCATGCCAACGTCGACCCAGAAGGCTGGCTGGCCAGGCTTGAGGAAACCGTCCAGCAGGCCGTAAAGCCTGTCTCTCTGACTTCACACGACCCTCGAGACCGCACGCCCTGGCTGTCCGTCACGAAGTGGCTGGAACATGTGGGCAGCCATGAGCCTGAGTTCCTTAGGTCGCTTGTTGCAATGCCGAAGAAGGACGAATTCCCTCTGTTAGCTAAGGCGGTTGACCACATCATGAACACTGCGATGCAGTTGATTCCGTTAACTCCTGACCTTATCCTTCAAAAGATAAACTCGGGCAATCCAGACAAGGAGTAAGTGAGCCCGATATTGTGTACGTGAGTCGCTCCTCTGACATAGCCTGCACCATTTGCAGCGGAATCTCGAACAACCCGTTCCACGCTCATCAAAATGGAGACTCTACCTTGAAGACTTACGCCCTTGAGGTTGTCAAGCTCGTGGCCTTCCTTCTGCGGGATAAGGGGGAGTATCGGCTCCCGCTTCCCGAGGACATTATGGATACTCTGGCTAAAATCCATGCTCTGCCACCTTCGGCCTCAATCGGCTCATACGCTACACTCGTCACCGAGCTTCTTACCCAAATCTGGACTCGCGTATGGGACAGGTCCACTGAAAACTCGATTGGTGATCTGACGCTGTGCTATCTCGCCCTGTCTTCTGTCCGTAACGATGGCAGCTGGGCTCCCCCCCATCTCATCACCCCCACTATCGCCAAAATTATCTATGCTCTCTGTTGCATGGTCATAGTTCAGCTCCATTCTGCAGAGGACATCCGCAAGGCCCATGGGGAGGTTGAGCGCTGGCACCGCGAGAAGGTTGAGTCCACATTTAACAGCTTATCCAGCCTCCAGCACATCACCTCTGCCATTGCATACAATACGATGTCGCTCCCAGAAATTCTTTGGACAGATGAAGTCAATCATACAGCACTTCTCTATCAGGGAGACCAGATCTCACTTCAGGGCATGCAGGTGATGGCTCTAGAGCTCCACCGCCGCACGTACAAGGTCTGGATGGAGGAAGTTCTGATGCACCAACCGCTCCGAAAGCTATACAGCGCATTGGCTGACGATCTCGTGGACGCTTCCCCAGGCTATTCATTCCTCAACGATCGCCGCAATCCACCCCTTCTGTCCAGGCGACTCCTCATGCAGAATGTCCTCCAGGACCCGGTTATCTGACTGCAGTTCATTCAAGGCATCAACCCAACAACGAAGGAGCCCGTATGGAATCTCATCAGAGTACGGCAGTGGCTGCAGAGCTATGCGAAATTCCTGTCCCACCTCATGGCTTGTGTCGAAACCATGGCAGGCTCCCCAAGCCGAGGCACCGAGCTGACATGCATCCAGTACCGCAACACGGCCCTTCGTCAGCGGGGGCTTTATATCTTGGGTGAATACATCACAGTGGTTTGCCGGTACAGCAAGACCACTGCCCTCACGGGGAGGGACAGAATGCTGCCACACGCCCTGGATGCATTCAGTGGAGACTTCACGATTCAAGCCCTTGCCATTGCCCACCCCTTTGCTCAGCTGCTCGCTAGGATCGCCTTCCCCAACCGCCCCGACGTGCTCCAGCTCTATGAGACGTATCTCTTTGTTAATGTCGACCAACTGTTCACTACCGAGGACCTCAGCTCCGTGCTGAAATCGGTTACTCTCCCCGCCCTTGGAGCTGCACTTGGCATTCGGAAGTATCGCCATGTCGCAATTGCGTTTCGCAAGTTCCATTGCTCCGAGTTCGAGCGCCTTGTCGAGTCAGACGAACGGGATACGGCTGGAGCGCTCCAAGCAGGACATAGCCGGGTGACAGAAAACCAGATTTATGCAATCTCTTCTGGCTTTCTTGCCGGCCAGTCCGACGACACAATCAAGCCCTACCTGCGCACCAGTGCTACGTGGCAAAACCTGCTGCGCATTCCACCAGGTGGGAGGTTCATTGCCTACACCCTCCTTGTTGATCCACTGCGGTGGGAAGATCGCCTTCAACCGCTTCCGTCGGCTTCAAGCCTCCAATGTCTGAGTGCCCAGCAGCTGCAAAAGCTTATCAACACCCGTGCATGCCTATGCGTTGCAAGTGACAGCTGTGGCCCTCCCTGCCCTCAACCTTCCACTGCCAGCGATGTTAACTCCTCCGCTCCTCCACCTGGGAACAGTGCTGGATCAAATGATGACGACCATAGCCTGGAGGACTCGTACACCTCATTGGAAGAATACAACGTGAGGCTTGGGCCCCTCTTCGAGCGCCTGCTTTGATTGATGTCACTCACAGCCCTATCTGCAAAATTGTGCCGTTCAAGGGGCTCCTGTTTCAGTCGGACAGGAGCGGCCACCTCCACTAGACCCTGGTTCAGTCGTGAGCACACGATCCGTTGTTAAACAGGAACTGTTTGTCACTAACACCCCCCCAATGCCCCCCACCAGCATCCTGCCCCTACCCCCCCAGGTAACCGAGATGAACATGGACCGGTCGATTCATGCCAGTCAGTGAGCTTCTTCCATTAACCTCCGAATTCGAAAATGCGTTAACACGGAGCTCCTGGACAACAGGAGGCATTTGTGGATGCAGAACTCAAAGGCATTGAGGACCGATTCGAGCCGATGAATGGATTGCACCCTGCTGAGGAAGTAGGAGCAGTGGCTCACTGGGCCGAGCTAGGGAGTAACGGCCTGGCTCCTCAGACCGCTCATAAGCAACAGGTGCGCAGCTACTGGAACCCTGAACCCACTTATTGAGGGACAAGACGCCATTCAGGTGACTCCATCTTCTGTTGACTCCAACCCTCCACACCCCTTGCCTGCATATCATGAACCGCCACTGGAGCAGGGAGTACTCAGCTATTTTGTATGCGTTCCCGCCTTCTCTCTGCCATTATTCTGTGAAGCGTCTCACCGCCTTGCTCTGCAGCCCTTCTCCAACGGCCAGGACCCAGAGTCCAGCGCCCTTGGCGTGATGCGGAACCTGCTCAACTCCAACACTGCCACCTGGATTTCCAACCATCAACGGGATGCTGTCCTTCAAGCCATGGCGTGCAAGAACGACCTCATCGTTGTCCTTCCCACTGGTGGAGGGAAAACAATGATTCCCATAATCCCCGCCTGCCTGGAGGCATGTGAGCTTACAGTGATTATTGTCCCACTACGCTCACTGCTCCAGGACTATGTATGCTGACTGGAGGAATTGGGCATCGCCTATCTCATTTTCCGTAACAACACAGAGCGCATTTCTGGTACACAGCGAATTGTTTTGGTCATGACAGAGGTCGCAGTCACAGACCACTTCGCCAGCTGCATTCAAACCACACATGCTCAGGGTTTCAGTGCCGTCCGGATCGTTGTCGACGAAGTGCACTACATCCCCACCTCCAAAGACTTCCGCCCTGCCATGGAAAAGGTGTGGCAGATCCGGAGTGTTGCCTGCCCCCTGATCCTTATCTCTGCCACCATCCCCGTCTCCATGGAGCCCGTCCTCAAGAGGGACTTCCATTTGTCTGACTCCACCACGGTCATCTGGAGCCCAACGAACCGACCAGAGCTGGAGTACATCCTCGAGCCTCGGGGTACCTGCATCGACAGCCTCATTACTCGAGCTCACAGCATCTACTCTGCAGCAAGCGTGGACTTTGGTCGGGATGACCGGGCATTGGTCTTTGTCCCGACCATCAACCATGGCAAGGAGATTGCGCGTGCCCTCCAATGTGACTTCTACAATGGCTCAAGCGAGGTTAAGAACGCAGAGCGGGAGAAGATGGTGACGAAATGGGTCAGTGGTGTGAACACCGTTATGGTCTGCACCTCAGCGTTCGGTGCTGGAAACGACTACCCCCACGTTCGGCTCATTATCCACTTCGGAACACCAATAGAGATGATCGAGTATCTGCAGGAGGCAGGCCGTGCAGGTCGAGATCGCAACGCTGCACGGTGCTACATCCTCCCACTCGATCACCGCCATCCCTCCGTCTGTGCCAGTGACCCCGATGTCAAGGGCCAGAGTGCCATGTTTCGCACCCTCTTTGAGTCATCAGACTGCCTCCGGCTCTGCTTCACTCGCTACATCGATGGATCCATGGGCGTTCGGTGTCACTCAAGCCCTCTAAACCAGGCCTGCAGCCGATGCCGTGAAGAACAGGACCACGACCTCCAGTGCTCCCTTGAGCCTGCCTCGGCTGATACTCCCCCCAGAACCCCCACCCAACACCTCCGGAAGCTCACTGAGCTTCCAGTTCCTCAGCCCGCTCCTCAGCCTGCAAGACCCGTCCCGAACTTGGCTACAAAGCCAGCAGGACCCTTCCCCAGCCGACCCCAATTCCAGCTCCGCTCTACCCCGCTACCAGGTCGAGTCCCCATGGCTGCACTGTCTTCACCGTTCCTTCCCCAGTCTTTGTCCTCCTCTTCGCCACTACCCTCGCCAATAGCCACCAGCTCTCGTGGAACCAAACATCCAAGAAATGTCTTTGAAGAGCTTGCTGGGGAGGTCAAGCGTAGAAAGCTTACCGAGGCCGCGCAGAAAGCTGAGTACATTTCAAGGCTCAAGGCAGCTCTGAAGGTGATCAATGGCCTTTGCACCCCCTGTTTGGTCAGGGGCAGCTCGTCGCGCAGCCAGCACAAGAACAGCAGCTGCCCTGAGTTTTCCTTCCAATCCTTTGGGGCTTTCCATAAACGCATTCGGTATAACTCCAATACGCACGGCCAAAACTGCACCTACTGCCACATCCCCCAGATCGACGACACACTCCATTGCCACATCGACAACACGCAGCAAGGCCAGTTCTGGACTCAGTGCCCATATCCTGACTGCATCCTCCCCCTGATCTACACCATTTTCACTGTGGCAGAATGTCGAGCAGCAGCAGAGAGTTTCTTCGGCACTCGTTGGACCAACATTGAAGGCTTTGCTGCCTGGCTTAGCGGTATTCCGTTGGAGGGCTATACTACGAACACAATGGCGCTTTTTCTTTGGTTCACCGAGCATTACTGCAGGGACCACGATGCGGCTACACGAGAAGGTTGACGTTCTTTTGTTGGAGCAAGCAAAGCGGCGTCGTAGCGTCTCGAGCAGCCGCTGAGGCATGTACCTGGTATGAATTCTACTTGTATTAACGCGGCGATGTTATATACCCCCAACAAAGTCTACATAGCTTGCTGGTTGCTTTGTACAGTTTCTTTACCGCTTATAGACTTCGACTGCTACAACCGCGACTCCCGCCAGTCTGTCAGTGACTCTGTTAAGGGAGACAACCAAGACCGTGCAGAAAATATTGGCTATTTGTAGCAGTGCATGTGGCGCCGGGTCCCCCCGCTCCCATCTTGTTTCCTTCCGATTACCATCGCCATGAAGGAAGTTCGATGGCTCACAGCGCTTATGGCATGACATGGCAAAGCAAACGTGGGAATGGCACTGCTGGGCCGCTAGCCAGCGACACCGGCCCCATTTATCCCTGGCTTCACCCCGCCTCACTGGGCAGTGCACCCCATTCGACAGCGCGCAGCCCAGTGCACTCCACTCCCCAGAAAACAAAGCGCCAGCGCCCTGGCTGTGGTCACCTTTACCGTGGCTTGTCCAGCGCTGGCATTAGACCCTCACACTTACAGGGACTCGGCTAGCGCTGCTCACCTGCGGAATTGGCCTGCCACTGCTCCAGCCGTCCTGGGTGCGGAGTGCCCAAAGGGCAATGCCCCTTTCTTGGACGGGTCCTAACATGGGTATTCATCGTGCCATGAAGCCACTATCTGCTGGTCTCGCTGCCTTAGCTCTCTCCATGTCGGCGGCCATCCTGGCCCTCGCTGATGTCCCACTTTATGGCCAATGCGGGGGTAAAAACTGGACTGGAGAAACGGGTATGTAACACACGTCTATTTCTTCGCGGTTGTATTCGAGTTGTTGGTGGCATTGACCTTTCCATGGTTTGCATTGCTGGTTCATGCCGTCTACCTTGGAATGAGCAGTACCACCAGCGCGTGCCCGGCACCGCCAGTTTGACCACAAGCACTAGGACGAAACCAATTCCCACCGCTACTACCACCGCCATTCTTCCCTCTCAGACTACCGCTACTGGTTTCGTTAAAGCTTTGGGCACCCAGTTTACGCTGAATGGTGCCCGTTACGTCCAGCTGGGTAAGCCCCGTTATGGGCTCGTGGGGTCAAGCAGACGCCAACTATTCATCCCTCCATTAGCGCCAACTTGTACTGGGTTGGCATGACTGGTTTAAGTGCTACCAACATGGAAAAGGCCTTTGCTGACGTTAAAGCTGCCGGTGGTACTACTGTTCGCACCTGGCAAGTGCTATGCGCCTTGGTGAGAGTCTCATTTGCTGGACGCCTCTCCAAAGGGAGGTTTCAATGAGGCCGCGAGCCCAGACGGCATCTATTGCCCGTCCTGGAACGGTAGTACGCCCACAGTTGATACTGGTTCCACTGGTTTGACCAGCTTTGTATGGAAAGCTGGAGTGACCAGCCTCTGGAGCGCCCACTACCGTAATTGCGGCCGGTTGTTACCGATGCTGCCGAACAGGACCTCTGGTACTCTGATGCTGAATCTGATGCAGAATTACGAGAGAGTAGATATATACATATTTGTCCATAAGTGCTATTCACCAATCTGGAATTGGGAGGTCGCCATCATCCTCGTCGTCAGAGAAGTTGACCATGAGTTCAATGTCATTCAGGGCATCATGATGCGATTGATCTATGATATTGAGTCAGTGTAATGCATTGCCAGAGAGTGCACTGTACCTAAGCCATGCCCACTGTTGACCCCACCCATGTAATTAGTAAAACCCTTCACTGTTCAAATTGTCATCACCACCTGCTAACTCCCTCCCATGTAAAGAGGCAGGTGATTCATAGTTAAAAACCTGATCCTTGTTATGCTGTTCAAGGTCAGCAGGGCCATGTTCTTCTTGATACTCCATTGCAGTATCAAGGAACTCAAATCGATGGTAAAGCTCTTGGTAAACTGCCCAGATGTTTTGTCTGGAAATGGTGGGACTTCCAATACTGGTGAACAAGACCTCAGCATACTCGGCAAATGCAGGTGGGACACTGGTGAAAACAGGATCGTCGTGTGGGATATACAGGTTCCAAACCTGCTCAAGGACAGCAGGGTCAACATTGACCTGACAAATATAACCTGAATATCAGCCTGGGTATCCTTCATTCTCACTGAAGAACTACCTTGAAGTCAAGGGATCCATAGTCATCGGGATAGTTATAGATATCATTGGGTATGCCATGGGGGAGGATTTTGTTTCGATCAGCATGCTTCTTGGTGTTATTAACCTGATCGACATAGTGATCAAGTTCAAGCTGAAGCCAAGGAATAAAAAGCCAGCGAAAGAGCAGCCTGAGCTAAGTAATTAGCAAAACTGCTCTGAATTGAGGCTAGGTGGACATACTTGTCAAGGAGCACATCAGGATCATACCACCCATTCATAACACCAATCTGCAAAAGTGACTCAAACCCTGGTGTAAATCGCCGTCTCAGTTGCAACCATGCAATTTCAGGCATTATATTCTTCTTCTGCTTCATCCATCGGTGCTGCAGGGTACCTATGAGACTTGGGTCATGTAGATGTCGCAATGCAGTGTGAGCATTTGCAATCCCATAATTCTCTGATCCTGGGTCACTCTGAGTAACCAGTGGCATTGCTGCAAGTGTTTTGGAATAAGTAATCAAGAAAGCCTGCACAAGAGAAGAAAAATGAACTAATCAGCTCACCTTGGTTTTTTTTCAATAAATTCAAGATAATAACTTGCAATCAATCTAGGATTGCTGTTGGTATGCCATACCTTCATCCAGTGAATGCGTCCAGCAAAAGGATCAATTCCAGTATGCAATGCGAGGCCAAGATACTTCTACTTATCATGCTGATCAACAGCCAAAATGCCGTTAACGCCAGCAGCCCAAAACCGACGCCTCTGAAGGCGACCAAGCTTTCGCTCACGTACAAGGTCTGGCCTATATGCATGAAAATATGCCCAAATAAGCTCCCTAGTAAGTTCAGTCAAGATTATAAGCATGCCTAGAGGTGAATACTTGCCTTGTGGCACTGATACCGTATTCAAAGAGGAGAAGTGACTTGATCTCCTGCACACCTGACTTAGTATAGACAGTGCATAATTCAGAGATTGGACTATGCAAAGTCTCTACTGAATGCTTCTGTGATCGGGCTCACACAAGACCCATTTCTTTTCTCATCCTTCGGAGTGAAGAAACTCTGCCAAAATGTCAAATAGTGCAATTAGAGGAGCTTAACCAGTTACAACTCACGAGAACCCAAACTCCTCCTGATTGATATGCTGTTGCAGTAGAAGTTTGGTAATCTTGATATCATTGTAGCCCATCTTCCAATAAGTTATAATGGGACCTGCAATATCTTCAGGTGCAGCTACAAAGAGTTGTCATTAGTCATTAGTATGCAGAAAGCGATCAGTGACACAGGCATACGGATAGGTTTATGTTGATTTGGCTGTTTTGGTGGTTGCATTGGAAGAAATGGCCTAGAAATGGCAGAATAGAAGGGGAAAGATATCTGGCAATCTGGGTCAGTGTCTTCATTGCCAGCTGTTGAGTGCTTATATAGTATTTTACTACTTCAGCATAAATTCCTCTAAGTCCCCTTGTGGTGCGACATGACACAGTTGCATAACTTGCTATTGGGAATTGGGACTCAGGATACATTCCTTAACCCCTGGCTGAAATTAATCTTGAATAGGACTCTTGTGCGTTGAAATGCAAAATATATCATGTGAGTATAGTCAAGAGCCGAGAACCTTGAAGCATTGAATCTTCTGTATGTGAAGGGTAGATGAAATGACACTAGCAGATAGTGCAATGGCTGTCCAACTTTGACACTGCTCTCCACACTACTGTTACCTATAATTTTGCCTGTACAGTGTCTATTCATACTCCCTATGCAATTCCCCTTGATTTTTGTGTTGCTGGCATTCTCAACTTTCATAGAATAACATCTTCTATTAAAAATATATCCCTGACCTAGTATATTCCTCAATTGTTCTCCTGTTTCATGCTTCAGTCATGCAGTTCTTTGAGTCCAAACCTTTTTGGCCAATCGATCAAGCCTGAAGATGCTGCAGTATAAATTGTCCATGCATATCTTGCAGAACAGTAGTCAGTCAAACCCAGTTTTACTTGATCTCTTCTTTTCGTCTTGCATCTACCTTTACTCTCTCTACTCTTCCCACATTTTACTACTTTATGCATACCCTACTGCTGCCATTATGTTGCCAACTGAGGGTAATCTTGAGACCCAGTTTACTGAGGATATTTATGCTACACATGCAGCGACTTGCGAAAGGTCCTCTTGCAGCAAGTCTATCCTCCCTGGTGAAGTTTGATGCTACATTGCAAGTGTAAACCCAGCACTTCCTGGAAAATATGTTTGTGCTGATTGCTGGAACTACTACTGTTGCCAACCTACTGCTGCGATACGCAAGACTGCAAGTTCAAACCAAGCTGGTACACCTTTGATCTCACTGTTGGATACTCCTTAACTAATTATCCTACCATACATAGCACATTCACCAATGTTGCACAAGAGTAGTGTCCAGTCTCCTCAGATTGCAATGTCAGATGGAGCTCAGCATGTAGTTGATGTTGACACAATCAAGGGACTTGTCAATACATCACAACAACAAGGTAAAAATTCTTCTGAACTTACTATTCCAAATATTATAACTAATAAGTTCAATTAGGGTATATGGCTCCTGGTGGACGTGTCACTGCAGTCTCAGCAGGCCTTTCTCCAGCTTTAGCTGGTGGAAGTACTCCCCATATCCACAATCCCAGTTACTATGCATCTTTCTTTGGGCGACCTACCCATCTCAATGGAACTACATCTCCCCAGTATGGATACACAGCTAACCATGCAAAGTATGAAGAAGCAAAGAGAACCTGGGCAAGTCGGGCATATAAGAGTAATGCTGGACCAACACCACTCCCCCAAGCTCTTCAGTTGGTCGATATTATTGCAGTTGCATGTTATATGGATAAGAAAACAGTCTGCATCCCAGTGAGTGCCTATTTTTTGTGCTGACTATTTACACACCTTAATGATCATATAATAGTCTATCAAAGAAGGGACATGTGTCTCAGCTAGTGTGACAGGCCTAGAGATATCTAAAATCATTAAGGACCTTCTTTGCCCTCAACTGTTGGACCTTTATCCTGGCTTTCCTCTTGACTTCGATGCTATGACCACACGGGAAGCAAAGCTCTGGAAGGATGTTACAGCTGAAGATACCCATGCTACACCTTACTTTGGTAACTGATTCATGACTGCAGGGCCAACTGGGAAAGGGTGAAAGAAGGTGGCAGGCAATGGCCCAGGACTTCACTTTGCTCCTCCTTCAAAACCTATTGATTTTTACCTGCACATTCACACTCTCCAATGGAACAATATCCAAGATTTCAGAGCACTCTTGAAGTAGGTATGTGCACTAGATTGGAGCAAGTGTTTCTGAAGCTCTGGCGACAATCAATGCTACACCGACAGTTCCAAGAACCCTGGTGGGCCATTGATTGACGTCTCTCCTCATGAAATTGCTCACTACTTGCCTATAGGAGCTCTCATCAAGTCACCAGTTGAAGCACGCCTATGTTGAAACCAAGACATCTCATAATGAACAAGGCAGGCGAAGTATGGATGGGAAAAGTAGCCAAAATATCAGCAAGAATGCAAGGGTATGCTACTTTATGATGCCATTATCCTATCCAACCTTCTGAACACTGAGTTTTGCGATTGCAGATCAATTCACCTCAAGTAGAGGTTGCATCTCCTCTGCCATCACCCCAGAACCACAAGAAGCACAAACCATCTAGATTGATTGCAAGTTTGGAACTCTCCAGTGATTCAGATACTGGCATTGGTGGCGATACTTTACACAGAATATCACAGGTATCTGCAAGCCCTTTGCCTGCGACACCCAAGCTGCAGGACATCCAAGCTGGCATAAAATCTGGGGGCCAAGTTGACACCTCTTGTGCCCATAGCCTCAGTAACATTTGTTCACTTATTGTTAGCAGAGGCTGCTTGAGTTGACTTGCATCTGCCACCCTAGTCAAGGGAACTTGGACAGAAAACGTCCAGGCCTACCCAATTCGCTACTTCGCATTCCAGGAACTCATATCACCAGAGTCTGAAAAAGCTGTATCTTTGGCCTCCAGCAACTGCACTTATGGAATCATCACCTATGACTGATCGATTGAACTTGGATGTGGGGCATTCAAGGTTGCATATCTTGCTGACCTTGTTGCCTTGTCGAAATCCCACAACCTCCCTACAACCCATCAATCACCCTTGTCACCTGGCTCTTCGCAGACTGTGGTCCTCAAGTGGGTCTTTGTTCCACCCCCTAATAACAAGTCGCTGCTGAAGAAGTCAAAGGGTGCAAAGAATGGGGTTCAGTTTTATAATCCTCATGACGAAATGACTCACACCTGCATTGAAGGAAACTCACTAGCCTGGGCTGCTGGGCTCCTGCAACTTGCATATGCATTCATCAATCGCAAACTGGGAAAAGCTACAACACCTCCCCCATTTACTATTCCACGCTTTTGCATGGTCGATAGCTTCATTGCCACAGCTTCAAAAGATGCTGGAAGCATGCAAGGAACAAGCACCTCGCCATTTAGGGCTACATACCTGCTCGAAGAAGTTATTTCTGGCAGCAAATTGCCATTTGAGAAGTACATTCACCATGGCAGTGCCAAGCCTCTTCAAGAACCTGGTGAGGCAGGATGTGGTGCAGCACAATTTTTATGCTTCATCCAGCATGTCCAATTCGTGAAAACTGAGGGCCAAGCCTTCATCTCTGATTTCCAAGGTGTGCACAGTCCTACCTCTCTACCAAAAGCGACACCACTGAGTGTAGAATTTCACTCTGCAGGTGGAAAGACATTACTCACTGATCCGCAGGTTATGACCCACCCGTATGTCCTTTTGTACCTGCGTTAACACTGAAATCTGACAATCCATTACTAGTGACCTGGGTGAGGATCCCTTCGGCCTCGGCAATGTCGGCACAGCATTTGTGCATTTCTGCCAGGAGCATGCATGTAATAAATACTGCTCATGGTTTGAGCTGGAGCCTTTAGCTCAAGGCGAGCAGGTTCAGGATGCTGGCTCTTCTTGCAGCTATGAAATATAGTTTTTCCCCTTATTGGAATGCACTACTCTCCACTCTTTTCCTTGATTTCATATCACTAATTGCTACAACTTTACAATCAGAGTAAATAACTAGTATTCACCCCACTTGATTCATACATCAATACTACACACACTCAGCAGCCCATAAGCATAGCTGGAAAATATAGGCACGTATTTCATTGACAGATTAAATCTACACTACACAGGCAAACAGGAGGGTGATGTTAGTGTCAGTAAATACACATCTCGAATGTCCAGCCAATCTTCCTGCACTGCAGAGATTGAAGGAGACTACAAAGGTAGCGCCTGCGAGTCTGGAATGTTTGGTATAGGGTGGACGTTCCATTAGCGTCAGCTTGTGTTTTGGGGATCGCCACGGGCTCATCCAGGTCACAGACTGTCCAGACTTGGCGAACTTGGCAGCATTGAGGACGTTGCGGCAGATCTGGGTGCGATCCGGGTGCGATCTGTCCGGACTCAGCAAACTTGGCAGCGTTGAGGATGTTGCGGCGGGTCTGGGTGCGATCCGGGTGGGATCTGTCTGGACTCGGCGAACTTGGCAGCGTTGAGGATGTTGCGGCGGATCTGGGTGTGAATACGGAGTGCAGGTGACTCGGCGAACTTGGCGGCGCTGAGGATGTTGCGGCGGATCTGGGCGTGGTCTGGGTGCGGTCTGCCCGGACATGACGAACTTGGCGTTGCCTTCGAGCGACTTGCCAGTTCGGTGATCAATCTCCTCAGTCTCAGCGAACTTGCAAGCGGCGTGGGCAGTGTGGCAATCGAGGGCAGAAGCACAACAAGCACCAATCTGGCCGAAGCGGCTGAGGGCGATGACCCGGGCAGTGAAGGAAGCAGCCTCCTTGGCAGAATCGCTCTTCAAGTCGGAAGCAGCACTGCCGCACCGGAGGTGGCGACGAGGTAGGCAAGGCGCCCGGGTTAGCAGAGGTGGGGGTGCGCAGTGTGGTGGAGCAGCAAAGGGAGGCTGGGTGCTTTGCTGGTAAGCACTTCACCTCGCAGAATAAAAAAGCAGCGCACCTAATACCAACTGACTCTTCAGCGCGCCCCATTTTCTCAAGCGCGACACCCTATCATTGCGGACTCCCGAGCGGGCTTTGGCGGAGCGTTTAGACCCAGGGCGAAGAAGGTTCGGGGGGCCTTGGTTATAGTGGAAGCAGGGGAGCGAGCGCGGAAGGTGACGCACTGGCGCGCTTGGTGGACTTCCGGGTTGCGCTGGGCCGCGGTTGAAAGAAGGGGAGCGTTTCACGCAGGCTAGCACTGCCGCGGTGTCCTACTCGTTGAAGCTGCTCCCTCTGCAATGAACAGATGGTGGCATGCTAAGAGCTGTAGCCGCGGTTTTGCGAGCGCTGGTGGCCAGCACCCCAGCTTTGCGGCCGCGAAGTCAGCGGTGCCGCGAGATGATGGGAGAGGAAGAACAAGGTGCGCTGGCGTGCAGTGGTCTACTAAATCAGGAATGACATCACTCCCGTGAGTTGCCCCCTGGTGCCATTCCGCACCGATCCTCCTTTATCCGCACATCCTCGCCTCGCCCATCACTGTTTATCCGCATTGATCCCTCATCCCTCTCATCATGGTCCGCCATGGAAAAAAGAGATCAGGGAAATCCCTTCCCTATCCGACTCCTGCACGCGAGCGCTCATCAACCCCACCCAAGATGAGCTTGAAGCGAATTAAGTTCGCTACTGGCGAGATTCTCAGGGCCGTGGAAGGCAACAGTGAAGCTTGTGCCCGCCTTTCCGTGGCCACTACACAGCGCACCCGGGAACATTTCCTCGACTATCTTCGGCAGCATTGCATCCCCCAGCACTTTCCAATCGATAAATACTCCCATTCAATCATATTCTATTTTACAACATGGGTAAACAACAGCTCCCGAAGTTATCCCAACATCTCTGCAGCCCTCGCATACCGACACAAAGAAAAAGTCTATGCCGATTGGTCCAAGAAGCAATTCATTGAAATGGCAGGAATCAACTGGAAGGCTGTTGACAAGGAGGCGATGCTCAAGTCTATTCCAGACTACACACTACCAGCATTAAGCAAACCCTACCCACCTCCGAAAGCCTTTATGGCAGAAACAGCGGCAATCAAGAAGCACCATGCGAAATTCCTCCTGCATGACAAGTTGCACGACAGGCGCGATACCCGCAAACTCATCATTATGCTCGAGGAAAAACATCTCCAGCTTGATCTCGGACCTAGTCAAGATGCGCGCATTTCCTGCACGTGAGCGCTCATCAAACTGGCTCTTACACGCCTGCCACCATCGCCACCTGGGTGGCTGAGATCTCTACCTACATAAAGCCCATCGATCCCAACCGCTTAGTTGCCATTGGTAATGAGGGCTTCTACAATCAAACTGGTGGCTCCACCTATCCTTACCAGTGGGTTGCTCTATTCCGCCTGACTGCTCAAGGTCGTTCTGATAAATCGGATAGGGGTGGGGAGGGCATCAACTTCGCCACCACCCTTAACATCAAGACCATCGACTTCGGGACCCTCCACTGCCAGGTTTCATCTAATCTTTGTTACATCCGTGTCCAATCTGAAATTTTTTGCGTTAGTCATACCCTGGGCACCAGGGGCAGACTGGGAATGAACTGCGAAAGGGGGGGTTGACCTGGATCCGGGACTACACCACCTCCCAAGACTCTGCAGGCGAGCCTGCCATTATTGAGGAATACGGCATTGCTTCGAACAAGGATGCCATCTATACTGGATGGGGCGCAGCTATTGAGACTTTGAGTCTGGCAGGTGCCCTCTACTGGCAAGCCGGCTCGACGCTTATGAAGTGAGTTGAAACAATGGCCTCGCACCCTTTGATTAACCGCTAATGAACAAATCAGCGGCATCACACACAATGACGGATATACTGTGCATCCCATAGACTCGGTCTACAACGTTCTTTGCCACCTCGCTGCCGCTTTGAAGGCTCGCAGTTGATATTGTGCGTTCATTATTGCACGTCTGGGTGGGTGTAATGAACCCTTCCCGAAGCTAACCATCACTGTTGAAAATTTACAGCGTACCCATACCCATTTTCAATACCAGGGCTCAAGCGTAAGCGGGGAACTATAAACGAGTTTTGAAGCATCACCATCACCGTTTCCTAGATATGACAAAAGGACGCATGGAAAATCGACGCACTAAAAAAAAGCCCAAGGTAACAAGGGAAAACTAGTCCACCGCTGTCTGATCATAGGAAATATGCAAACAGAGTCCACTCACAGGAGTCAGCGATTCATAAGCGAAACACGAAATAGGTAAAAGATCACCGGTGCACTGTTGGTACCTATGTACAATCCACAAGCAGATTGAGCATTGGGTTTTCGGGACATAAATGGGTCATATCTACATCCTTGACTCGTAGCCTTCGTAATGGAGCATTACGGCTTCGCTGGGGTGTAAATGCTATGCAATCAGTCCTCCCCTCTCAGGAGGCGACTATTATGATAAGTCGCAAGCCCTAAAGCTATTAAATACTCTAAGGGCTCTTGAGCCGCTTCCAATTGCACCGCTAGTTGCAAAGAAATGTCCAAACAACAGAAACCATGTCCTTTTGTGTCTTTTTGGACAGGAAGCTCCAGGCTCCGGCCGGGTCAGGACGCATCCGCTGCCACAGTATCACTTTCAAGATATAAGACGAGGGACGTATTCGAAGGAGTGTCTCCAGACATTTGGGAGAGGGTGTGTATACTGATTGATTAGTGCTTGGATTCATGAAAGGCGCTGAGCAGTGCGGGCCTTGGTGAACACATACGGCGACCAACAAGGACGTTAGAAGACCTAGTGCAGTAATGCTACCGGGACCGTGGTTTGTGCTGTGAAGTACTTGACAAGCGTCGGTCAGGCTCGCAGGATTGGCTGAGAATCGCATTTCCATGAAATTCTGGATATAGCGATCCTCGGATCTCTAGGATTTGAACCCCATGAACGTGATGAATGCTCATGAATGACACAACGCCGGGTATTTGGGGGCCGATATGAGGGAACATCGTCCCCGTGCATTCTAAATCACCCACCAATCCATCGTCGAACAACCAATCGCAAACAAGGCCAGGTCCGAACCACCTTGGTTTATGTCAACGACTAATATGATGAGCATGACAGCCCGTTCTTATTGGTTCGTCGCTTGGTCGGTTGCTTGTCAATGCCATCTTGTGATAAACCAAGAACAAAAGCGGCCTGCATAAATAGACGCTTTTCAGGGTTAGATTACTGGCATGAGACAGCATGACTGCGCATGTGACAGACAAATCGCCTGCGGCATTCTCGCTATCATAAGTTGCCTTCTGACAAAAGGAGTTTGCTCTCACTTCAGACATCATATAATGCTCGGCTTGGTGTTCTGCTTTACTGTTTCCACCACCCTACACTTTAATGTCTCCGGGCATCCTCCAGATTCCAGACATCAGTCTACCAACTCCTTTCCATCCTCGATGCCGTCGTTCCATCCGACCTTGACGCCCGGTGAGTGGCTCAGGACTGGTTCTCTGCCTTCTCAGGCGCCGTAGAGTCCCAGGAACCACAAGTCATCTCCACACTTCTCCTGCCCAACTCCTTTTGGCGCGATATGCTCTCTCTAACATGGGATTTCCGCACCTCTCATGGACGAGACAAGATTGCTCAATTCCTCAAGGATCAGCTCCCAATTATCAGGATGCAAAACGTTTGGGTCTTCAACAACCTTGCCCCGGAGATGGACATTGGTATTGGGTTCGGTATCATTCATCTCGTACCAACCCAGACGGGCGATTGGAAAAGCACATGTCGTGTTTACCAATCTGGAGGATCTCAAGGGTTTTCCAGAGAAGATTGGCGCTTTGAGGAATCCAATGCCGAGCCATGGGTTATGGGAGAAACAAAGGCAAAAGGCGGCCGAATTCGAGGCTGCAAATCCTGCAGTGTTGATTATCGGTGCAGGTCAGAGCGGGCTCGAGGTGGCCGCGCACTTGAAGGCCCTCGGAGTTTCTGCTTTAATCATAGAAAAAAATCTGAGGATTGGAGACGATTGGAGGAACCGATACGAAGCGCTATGCTTGCGTGATCCGGTTTGTACTATGTCTTTCTGATTGCATGTCTACCAGTGAAAGGGGTCTTAATTTCATTGATAACCACAGGGTACGATCACGTGCCATACATGCCATATGTATTAGGCGACCCTCTAAGATTGTTCGACGTCTCACCCTGACTCATCGCAGATTGCCGTCTACGTGGCCTGTCTATACACCTGCTCCTAAGCTCGCCAACTGGCTAGAGTATTATGCAGAGGCCATCGAGCTTGCTGTTTGGATGTCTTCCAATATCCTATCTACATCCCAAGTCGAGAATAACAGATGGCACATAAAGGTCAAACACGGCAATGGAACAGAACGCGACTTCGTCATGAACCGCTTAGTATTTGCGACTGGTATTGGTGGAGGTGTTGTCAGATCACACCACTATCCTGGACTTGTTCATGGCCTGTTTCCTTCAACTCGGCGAATACCACGGAGTCGCTGATTATATCCGTGACAGGACAAATTCAAAGGGGCGGGATCTCCACTCCACGGAGCATAAACGTGCATTAGATCACGCTGGCAAGAAGGTAGTAATTGTTGGTGCTTGCGCTTCTGGTGTGCCATGAAGCCCAATGCACCATTCCTTCCGACCTATACGTGTTAGCCCATGACATCGCTGTTGATTACTACAACCATGGCATCGGTGTGTGGTCTTTTTCTCATATTGAACCCAAGATAAACTGCTCGTAGATGTTACAATGGTGCAGCATGGACCAACATATATCGTGTCCTGCAAGAACGGCTGGGACGTCCTTTTCAAGGGTGACCGTTGACCTCTTATTTCATAGTTCAGACTGAAGGACGACATATCATCCCAGGCCTCTATTCCAAGGATGCTCCACCCACAGAAGTCGCAGGTAGACTTAATGCATCATTCCCACACTTCATGGCTGTTGGGTGTTATCAGCGCAAAACCAAGGAAATCACCGAGCTCGACAAGTATGCTCGTTCCTCTCTCGTCTTCTCAGGTCATTCGTTTATTCGCCTTTTTGTAGAAATCTTCTCGATGGACTGCGTAGTGTTGGGTTCAAGTTGGCGGGACGGTATTAAGGGAACCGGATCTGGTTTGTTGGTGTGGAGTAAAGCTGGCAGATATTACTTCGGTATGTGCTCTACCTGCTTGAAAGACTGGTCGCTGATGGCTAAATCTGTGCTGGCAGACACCGGCGCATCCCAGCTCGTTATTGATAGGAAGATCAAGAGCCTGGGAGACACTTGAGAGGCGATTCGTAGCGTCTGTGGTGATGATGTAGCCAGGAGGGTGAAATGGATATGGGGATTGAATTCGGAAGGTGAGCTAAATGGCATCTGGACGGATTCTGTATGGAATATGATGGGTAAGTCCGTGTACGAGCCTATCAACCTCCATCACTAGACACCGATAATCACCATAGGCAACCTCGCATTGTGCTGCTTCCACTCGAAGCACGTCGCACTGCGTGAGTACTCAAATCACCAGGATATGGGGTGAAACCTTATATGGTTTTTTGTATATGGTTTTTGTATATGGAAATAAAAGCTATGGAGGAAGGTCCGTTTGGGAAACGCTACAGTTCTCGGGAAGAGTGATGGAACACGAACGGTGATTGTATTCAGTTTGCAGAACATTATAGCTAACTTAGTACATTGCACAATATGGAACTTGCGATGTCTTCAAACCTCCCTGTTTGTCACTGAAACCCACCACGCAAATGTCAGACACCATTGTGCTCAGGCATTCCTTGTCAACTCGAAGAAAGACAATCATACCTCCGTGAGATCATCATACAGTGCTGCTTGTGATCTGTGACCGATGCCAGCAGATATTTTCAACGTTCATAGAGGACATTCTAGTGCTTATGGCATGATGGGCAAGGCAAGATATAATAGTAATAATAGTAGTAATAGTAATAGATATGTGGCGAATGACAACATCAATGGGCGGGAATGGTCGGTTGGGAGGCCAGGGAGCCTCCAAAGAACCAGGGTTGTGAGGCGAAAGGGGGAACGCAGACGGGTCACCCACTGCACATCCCGTCCTTGCCCCACCATGTCGTCGTTCGCTTGGGTATGGGTGGATGGGAAAATTTTGTGAGTGAGATGTTGTAGTGGAGAGGTTTGGCGTGAGGCAGGGATCATGCTGGTTCGCGTCGAACGTCGAACACAGGATTGTCCGAACGTCGTTATGCCCGTGAGACTCATCACACTGCACAAGGAATTCGCACCTGCTTCCTTCGTCATCAGGTGCGATACATATCCTGCATCTAAAGCAGTTCCCCCATGAAGGGCCTTTAGACTATTGCACAGCATGGCCCGTTACAGCTAATTCATTGGCGCGATGGGCTAGACGATTGCATACATTGCAGTTGGCAGGGTTCCAGACAGCTCCAAAAACAAGAATGTCGCGTGGTAGTGCCGCCCCCCCCCCCCCCCAGCGGTACTCGAAGTTGGAAGTGGAACAGGAAAGCCTGAAGCTTGCCTTGTTGGCGTTACAGTAGAAACGCCATTTCACCGGACCAACCATCTGAAGGACAGATGCAGACGATCAAGTCAAAGTTCAGGCTGTATTAAACCAGGACCTGGACCAGTCTATTATTGCGCTGCGACCAATGCTGTAGAGCCATACGCGACATACGATGGACCTCGCACAGCCTGTTGGCGTCGGGCCAATGCCAATCATGTTCCGATGGAATGAGATGATGGAGTCCTTCTGCAAGATGCTTGAGCCCAGAGTGAGGTGTGAGAGAACCGCAAGCAGGGGTATATGCAACTTGGACACGAAATCTTCAATAAGCGTCGTCTCCGACGTCTAGGCAGCCTACGAGAGTGAGATTCAATTCATCTGACTTTCGTCATTTGCTAAAACACCCAGGTTTGGTTTCACACCTCGCCAATGAACTCTTTATCGCCTGGCAGATGTAAAGGGCAGGCACACGGCCATGAAGGACTAAGTGCTGCAGATCAGGGGGTGGTTAAGCGATTGAATTAGAGTTGATGGATGGGACTTGAGGGCGCAGTCTCCTGGGCAGCTGCGGTTTTGGGAACGACCGGCTGGCTAGTAACGATTACAAGGCTCCTGAAAGTGTCAGGGTCGGCATGACCATTCACATGCATTACGTCGTTTAGACAGACTGAAAAGTCTCTCTCCAACCGAAGTTCCCAGTTGCGAAAAGGTTTGTGACATTGGGCGCTAAGGTAGGGAATATTTTCGAGGTAGGGCAGGCCCACACCGTTGGGTTCGCTATAGGCATTGACCTGGCTGAACTGAGACAGCGCTACTAGAACACACGTTGAGTATATGGTGTATATCATAAATAAGTTGGCGGAGAATATAGGGAGAGAATGGCGCCAAACGCCTCGTCATCAGCTGTGAGATCTTTATTAAGTGGATCGGTCGAATCAGTCAAGAATATGTGCAAATTCTATTGCTGTAACCCGTTGCCTATCGCGAGGCTCATCCCAATGGAATAATTGGCGAGTTCCTCGGAGACAGAGCAGCGGTGGTCATCACAATGACCATCACATTTGAGCTTCTGGATTGGATGAAAGCTGGAGCCTCGAGGAGATGTACTCTGGCTGTTGCAATCAGGACACTACGCGGCGCTGGCACCAACAATTCACTGAACTCCCTCGCCTGTGCACCAACAGAGGGTAGGGAAGAAAATTGGTTAGTAGTGAGGGACGACCCTCATTTCTGCGAACTGAAGGAACGAGCAAAGTCGCAAAGCAGGTTTTTGACTTATGAACAAGTAGATGGTGGGTAATGTGAACCTGCACAGGCATTTGAAGCAACTCCTTGTCGCTTGTACACTGGCTAATTTCCGAGGCAAGCATCTTGCGCACCTCGACTTGGTGCATCAAACAGCATGTATCCAGGGAATCCACACTCGAGTACGATGATTCTTGGGATCAAGATAATGCCTATATGCCGGGTACGGGGTTTTTTCGTGTACGAACTGATTGGCAGAGGCTCAGGCATTGGAATGTCCTGGCAGGTGCATCGAACGTCTGTTGTTCAGCTCCTCCCAGGCATGGACGATGGGTGGTGGCTAAAAAGCTCTGCATACCTTCATCTTCAACTGTCACCACTGCTGGGCGAGTCGCCAACGCTATGTTTTACCTGATCCTTAGATTGTTGCTTGAATACAAAGGACAAAGTCATTCGTACCTCTTATCGCATTGACAGATTGAGTTGCCACGGAAATCGAGTCGTACTTCGTGAGTTAAAAGCACTTCTTTGACTGACCCTATACAAGACATAGCACTCACCATTTTCGATGTTTCAGTAAGCAAATCGAGGTGAGTTGAACAAGCAGATGTTGCTAGTGTTTCAATACCGAAACTAAAGTTAATCCAGACGATACTCGGACGGAGTGTAGAATAAACACAGGTTTGATTCAACAAGCACCAACCTTTTTTATGTACACGTTCGCTAGGGAAGCAGAGCGTATGCCTTTCCAAATAAAGAAAAAAAAAAAACTCGTCCCCCTCACGCGGTACCGACTACCACTGGGATAAAGACAGCAATCAGTGCAAGCCGGAATACGCTCAAAAGGCGCTTTAGCACCTCATCCTCAATCCCTCAATTTCGTTGTGATGAGTCACGGCCTGATCGGCAACGTCCACTTAGCCTGCCGGTATGTCACATGATTTTGGGGATACGTACGCTGATGATGTACTCATTGTACCTCTCCATGTCTTCGGTGGAGTTCATGAAGAACAGCCTCGACGCAATGGGTGGTGGGTTCATAGTCAGTGGATGGGACGACCAAGGACCTTTCACCTTTTCCCCAATAAAGGATCCAGGAGATCATTTTGCAACTCCCGCTAGGAACTTTGTGTTCTGGTGTGTCTTTGTTTCAATCCGCTTTCCACGACTGCGCCCATTTGCTGATCTCCGAACATAGAGCCTCGACATATTTCTTGTACGCCTTGAAACAGCGCATGTCTATCATGTCCCCGTTGCTCTCCTTCTTCTCCAAATCCATGTCTGGGGTATAGTTGTTGTCGGCGTCTGAACCATCGTCATCGTCTGAACCATCGTCATCGTCATCGTCTAGCTCCATGCTTTCTCTGGCCATGTTATCCTCACCCTCCCCTCCACCGTCTCTATCAGTATCACCCTCGCCATCACCATCAAAAACCCCTTCCGCGTCAGCCTCCCCATCCCCTTCCACGCTGTCCTCTTTCCCTTCCATGGCAACCTCTGTTGCGGTGTCGACCATCTCCTTCACTGTCGACCTCCATTGCGTTCTCATTGCCCCTACCCTTTTCTTGCTATTAATCACCTCCTGTGTTTCCATTGCTGGCTGCTCATCACAGACCACTGCGCCCAGGTTCATCCTCTCGAGATCGGTGTCGTCCAGTAGGCCATAGGACTGATGAACCAGATGCAAGAATTCTCGATACACTCTCTCGAAAATCTCTGAGGGTGAGGCAAGTTATCTGTGTGCCTATCTCATCAAAAACCTCCCTTCCACTTGTGTTCGGCATGGGTCAACGCCGACAGATAACCTCCTCCACTCGTGGCTTCGTGTGCTCCCCATCTTCCTCATTACCTCAGCATCTTTGGATAGTGGGTCATCAACTTGCCGAATGTCCATCGCCGGCACTGTCACTGTTTGAGGTGTCGATCCGGGAGAAATCCCAATCCTTCCACGGCTGGAGTTAGTTGTGTACCTCAACCTTCGTCCTATAAATCAAGATATGCTGCGATGCCTTGATCTGAACCGTTTCTTCCCAATGCCCATCAGCAAAATGCAGGATCCAATATTGGAGGATTTCCAGGACCAGCTGCTCGAAGTGCAGGTCGCGTTTTGTCAAATGCCTCAGTTCCAACCTGTCAATCATCTCGCGTGGAATCCTCGATCGGTTATCCAACACTAGTTTTGTACCTGCTAGCGATGGGAACCGTCGAATGCCTAAGGACCTCGTCGACCCTCAAGCCCCAATTACAGCCTTGTTTCTGGGAGCGTCGTCATTGCTTCCTGACACGTCGCGAGACATTCTCAGGCCTCGTATTGCTGATCTCCACAGTCTCAACCTCTTCATCACTGGGCTCTCTGTGGATATCATGTGTGATCACGCTCTGTCACAGGTGGTGGTTGCCAGGGACCAGAGCACCTATCTGTATGCCTAGATTAGTCCTGCCAGTCCTGGGAATGAGCAGGCGTATAGCCATGGGAAGAAAGATAGTGTTGCAGAGGGGCAGTGCGGTGGTGCCAAGTGGCAGAGACCCGTATGAAGGAACTGCTTGAGCTGTGAGTTTGTTATGGTTCCCTTGATGTGTTACCTTTTCAACTTGCGAATGTCGCTTGAGATGCGACTTCGTGTTGTCAGACTCGGTTGCCGGTTTCTGCTCATTTTAATTCTCAATCTCCGCCCTCCTCCCGTGTACACTACCTCTTCTTTCCCTCTTCTTTCCCTCTTCTTTCCCTCTTCTTTTCTGTGGCAACTATTATTTGTGAGTGATGGCACTGAAGAGAGCTTTACACCCCTAAATGTGTAGATGTATTCATAGCTATACCTTTCTCCCCCCAACTGATAATTCCTACTGCTCCTTGTCCTTTATCAAGATAAGCCTTGGTTCCGTATTATCCACACCGATTTTGATTCTTCATCATCTATGTTTATGGGGTGCCCTTTATTCCTCCCTCCACTATTTGGTATGATGACGATGTTTTGAATTTTGATTTATGCCCTTAATGGTCCGGCGACCGAATTCGTTAGTAAGTCTTCTGCTTTTGATAATTCCTTTTGCGTTTGGTTGCGCATGTTACGATTAATTATACCAGGTGTACATACCATATCAGTTTTTGTTGGATAGTTCTGTAGGGATAGATGATTCATACCAAGGGGGTCTGAGGAGGTGAGGTCGAGATCCAATAGCCGCCTCTTCTGAGCGCTTGGAAATCAAAATGCAACATTCAGCTATGACTCGTCGGAACTGGAGCTGTTTTCCGGGATGTGGGTCTAAGTTGTCTCCAAGTGGATTTGAGCATGTGAAGGATTGTCATCCACTGAAGCAATCCGGCACTCAAGCTCATATTGAAATTTAGGGGGTGTTTTGAGATATGTTATTCTATTAAGTCATTTGAGGGCACCTCTTCGCTAACCTTGACGTTGATCTTAAGCTGGTACGAAAAGTGCTCTTTGAGTTATACCCATGCATAGTCACGTGCTTTTCCGATGCAAAGGTGACCGTCCATGAGTAGGTATGGTTCTCCGCAACTCTCTGCCACTTTGATCGTCCTTGTCATTGTCCTCTGAGCAGTTTCCGGGACAACCGGCTAGACCACGAGCGAGCGGTGGCTGTCCCATTGATTGTGGTGATTCAGGATATGCACATACCAGCGCGATCGTGCCCACGACAAAGCAACCTGAAGGTATATCAACTTTAGACTCACGGAGCTTGCTCCTTACCTTCTCCCCACATGCCCATCACAGAAGACGAGAGCGAAGGCCTCATTAGCACTCTGGTAACAAGGTCGCAGCCCACTATTCCTGGCACGATCGTGCGAAGCCTCCCATCTGCGATATTGACATAGATGACTTCTACGAATTCCTCGGTGCCCGGAGGGTTGCAACAGCCCCGCCAAACAACATAAAAGCACGTAGCAGGCACAAGATGTCGAAGGATTCACAAAAGGGTCCTCAAAGTTCGCCAGTGTTCAGGTCTGCAAGCGACTTTATTACAATGGTCCAGGGTTTCCTGAATGCTCTACCTCAACAGAGTATGTCTAAAACCTTTCGGTAAGCTTGGATCTAACGCGTTGTGGATAGAGATTGCATTCATGGCACACGGTAACCACCCTCCAGTTGACCATCCCATCTCCACACAGTGCAAAACTGGACATTGTCGCTTGTTCCCTTGCGCTCGCCGACTCCGAGCTGAAACTTTCACTGCATTGGAGCTCACTTGAAATTGTGATCATGTATAAATCTGCTGGGGTGAATGAAGAAGACCGTATCCACCAGGCTGCCAGCTATGCTACATACTCCCCTCAGCGCCCGCCCTACCTCATCTCGACTCTGGGCCTTCCCGTCAACGCTAACGACCTTGTTTTCCTGATCTGCAATGCTTGCGGCGTCAAGAAGCTCCAGTTCAAAGGCTGGCGGGATTATGAACCGCTGCTCGAAGCTGTGGTCAAGCACCTTAACAGTGATCAGCAAGCTGCTCGAGAGATGACATTGGAAAGAACCAAGAACAGGGACAAGGGGGCCGTCCGCTCCAATGTCACGCCGCCACAGGGAGAGATATTGAGGGCCGCGCGTCTTCATTACTCGAATGATCCTTTTGGCGGACATAGTCATGTCTTCATATGCGGCGACGATGACAATGATGCCTCGGTGCGATTGGTCATCAATGAGAGATATATCAGGCGGAACCGCTGTTGGACGGAAAAGGAGACATTGGAAACAATGCACCAGGATAAGCGTTATCTGGCTGTTGCGAGGCTGGGACTCTGGGGCAGTGTCGACGACCCTCAGTTTGGCGACTGCATCAGAACACGCATGAGGACGAGACTACGGTGGGAATTTCATGGCATTGGCCACTCCCCGCGAGCTTCTGTATGCGATATATGGTCTCTTGGAGGGTACGTGGTTCTCACTGGGTTTTTCACGCCCGTTCTCATCTTTTTCTATAGTCACTCGAGGGCTCTACATTGACTGGGGCATACTTCACGGTGACAGCAGTCCAAATAATGCTGTTGTCCGCCCTCTGTCAACACCCACTGGTACAAACATGTTGGTGACACCGGTGTTCATCCGGTATTTGCTGAAGGATCTGATAAAGGACCTGACAAGGGATCCGGCAGAGGATCCAGCAGAGGACAAGTGCGTCATTCGTTTCTGTGTGTCCGCTGCCCTTCCTGATGTTTCTTAGGCCGTACGAGCACAAGACTTCGATCACGCCCATTGATTTTGGGTGTGGTCAAAAATTAAACAGTCAAAGGCCTGCAGGTGCAAACCGAACTGTGAGTCCAATTCGATGTTGTCGCCATCTCGCATGTTGATACACGAGCAGGGTACACCAATATTCATGGCCTGTGCTATTCACCTTGGTAAACCATTGCCAGTATACGGCTTTTTTCCTGCATTGCCTGAGGTCAGCAGCAAAATTCATGAATGTTATGATGAGTGTTATCCGAAATGCCTGTCGTCATTCGATAGCCCATACGAATCTAGACCAGTGGCCCCGTCGGATGTTCATCCAGATCCATCCCCTCTGCGCCAGCATGAACTTCGTCACGATGGAGAGTCTAATGCCTGGCTTCTATTCCGATTGGGGGTCCAAGCTTGCCCAAAGAATGGAAAGGGTGTTGTCATGCCCAAAGGCCCATTGGCAGAATCTACTTCCTGTGCATGCTTCTGGGGAAGGGAAACCGTTCGGCAACAGGAATGCTTTCCTTCATAGTTTGATAGAAGGGCATCAGGTTGCTCATCCTGATTACAGTGCTCTTTCCAAGTTACTCCGGGACATTGCCGCAACAATTCTCATTGATTACGATGGGCCTAAAGGCAAAAATCAGCCCAAACCAGAATACGTTCACGAAACGCTCCAGCGTCTCATCCTTGCTTCCAAATAATTTCGTCCTGTAACATGGCGCTTTTGTATGACCCCCCTAATTTTAATCAGCTATCCGATACCTCCTGCCCTGTCAGATCCTATTCCACGTCTTGATTCAAGCCCATTCCCATTAGCATTTACAGCTGCCGTGCAACTATCTGCCCTTCATTTGACCCCCTTTCCGTCGTCGTTTCCGATGAAGGAATGGGTGGTCAAACTTCAGTCAATTAAACCTTGCTGCAAGTGACACCATGGTTTTCCTTCCCTGCCTTCTTCCCCTTTGTGCATCTGATGGGCAATCACTAGTCACCCATCGCTCCAATGACCAGCAAAGCCGTCGCATCTCTTCTCTTTCACTGTTAATGAGTGTTACAGTGTTGAATTATGACATGGCATTGGTCGCTTTATGTTTGGCTTCCCTACCTTCGTTTTGATACCAATATCCAGTATATATCCGTCGCAGAGTTGATCAACACAAGAGCCTTTGTCCTCCATTTCCCGACTGTCAAACAAGTTACCAAAGCTTTCCCTCGCATTGTGGGTCCTTGGAGCCCAGTCATCGTACCCGCCTTGCATAGATCCGATGGCGCCACTGGAGATTATCACGCCATATGGAATACCACCCTCGTCGACAAAAGCTTCACCCATCCCGACCTCACCGCCATCCCATACTATGTCTGGCAGCAACACAGGCAGAGTTGTTGACTCAGTCGTGGAATAAAAGGGCACTCTATCCTTCCTCGACATCAGAGAAAAATATGATCTCAAATCTGAGTCGACGTGGGCGAATACATGGAGAACTATCAGTAGCGAAATACCGTGACTAAATATCATGGACTATCATAACATATAAACCGTGGGTATAGGAATAGTGAGGTATGAGGATGGGACAGGGGAAATGTGCAAGTTTTCAACAATTCAAGCTAAATCACATTCAGCAAGATTCTGGCGCATCAACATATCCTGTGCTGGACTCATAGGTAAGTGCCATACCAGGAGAGGATGCCAGATAACATACAGTCAGTCAAAGTGTATTTTGTTGACTTCGTGTCCTTCAGGATAATCTGCATCAGCCTCCGGAGTCTGATAACGGTAGTAAGGTGGGAACAAAACACCCTCAGGAATTTTGAATTGCTTTTCATTAACGCCGTTAGCGATATTCATCAGCTGCTGGAAGCTATCAGTGGACATACCACCGAAATAAGCATACTGAATTTCTTCCTAAGGTCTAGGAGCAATACGGCGCAGAGTCTGAGGCGCTTGCACGGAAGTGGTCAACGCATAAACATACCGTCTGAAGCACTTTCGACGTTGTTTGGTCAGTCTCAGTATGAGGTGATGAATTAGACGAATGGCACCCCAGCCTTAATCTTGGCCCAAAGGATATCAAAAACTTGCTGAGAAAAAGGATGATGTTTGTGCGGCTCAAGAGCTTGTTGGAAACGAGGTTTGTCCACAGCTGGAAGAAGTCTAGCTGTCATCCTGTGTGAAGGAGTTGAGTTTTGAGCCTCTGAAACGTGACATTTCAGGAAGATTCACTAACCAGCCTGTTCACCTTCGGATTTTCTTCCAGCATTTGGTCGAAGGCACTTCAAATAAGTCCCCGCATTGGTCAATCGACTGTGATGAAGGACGTTGGAGACATGTCAGAATTATACCTGATGGGTGCTAAGGAGATGATAGTGTTCATGTCATCGAAGTATGGTACCCATATGTTGCTATATCAAAAACAGGGACGAGGGCAACAACAATACTGTCCCCATCAACCCTGATTGTAGGACCATACATCTCTAACAACGCAGGGCTCAGCTCACTGCGCTACTAAATGCAAAGGCTTCTCACCTGGGACTGGTGGCCACCCACATCATATATCTGCCAGTCCTTCCCCACCCCCATACCTGTAGGGATGTCAGCAAAAACGCCTACTAGACCAAAGTTGTGCACGTACTGGTGTTCACCCTGAACCTGTGTTCGGACACGTCTAAATTCCAAGTGAAATAAGTTTTTTGTTTCTGTAAAAAAAGAAATGAATCATACCAAAGCGTTGTATGCAGGCAGACTTGTATGAAGCTGCTGTTCATTACTTCTGGGTCTCTTCCAGATCATGGGTTCAGCTTGAGGGCTTAGCACTGTCTTATATATATAGGCATATATGTACAATTACTGGTTGTCACAGACTGGCTCGCCTTTTATGTGCTCAGCGAGACTTAAATGACATTTATTTCAGTGCGAATTTCTTTTACAATATGAGACAGAATACAGGGGAATGCAGCATGTAAAGACAGGAGGGAGAGTCATGTAGGTGCCGGACTTCTGTAATGACGGTGTATCTAGGTTTGTTGGAGTAAAAGGGTCCCCAGCTCTCGTCAATGCGGAGGAAAGTGGCAACGTCCTGGTAGATCAGGAGGGTTTGTCGGAGAGACCAAGGATGCGGCAGATGGTATGGGGGATGACGGCTTCAATGACAGGACCACGTTTGTTGTGGGGGGGGGGTGGATTTCGTCCACAGGGGAAATTGGTGTGCCATCTGGCTCTGGCTCCTTGTCTCTGTATGGGGGAGCGGACCTGTTTCTGATGGGTACGAGAGACGAGGGAAGTAGTGCTGTGGTTATATCGAGAAAGATCTGGTTCTCTGGGTCGACCTGACATGATGGTCTATCGGAGAGTTGTGCAACTACACTTTCTGGCATGTAATCATCACTTATATAATCCAACCCATTGCTCCATCCTTGATGCGAGTCCAAGCGGCGACTCGAGTCAGTTTCCAACATATCCCACTCCAGTTTTAGCGTACAAGGATGTCCAGCACGATATGCACATTTTTTCCTTGTCAAGGAGTATTTTCTCTTTCAATGGAAACCATGACATCACAACATGTCGATGCTTGGTATAGATCCCTCTGTCTCCCCCGTCACTCGCTGTCTTTCGGTCACATTGGAAATGCTTCTACCAGTGAAAACAAAACTATGATACACAGTTCTTCAGCTCACTCATGTGTGACTCGCCCCTGACCTACAACTTTATCAGTGCCACAGAGGCAGGGCAAGCACTCCACGAATGGTGCCAAGAACACATTTGGGAGATGCTGGAGAACTTGGGTCCATCTGCATGGACCCATCCAGAGCACCCGAGGGAAGTTGCACAGGAGTTTGTGGAAAAGAGTTTTAGGATATGTCCTCATTTCTCAAGTAGTGGACTCAGCTACTGTTGTACATTGGAAACCTCTGAATTGCCTGATCACCCTGCAGTTCAAGGTACAATGAATGCATTGGTGTGAGTTAAAGAAAAATTATGCATGTTTATCTACCTGTTTAGTAAGAAACATTAATGCTCCAGCATAAAGAAATGGAAAAACACTGTAAAAAGATGGTGAAATTCATTTTAACTTTTAATGTCCATATGGTTAGCTAGCTAACTTGTTCCTTCCCCGCCAAATAAGGGTTCAAACATTCACCTCTGATCCACCGGTGCAACGACGCACATGAACCCCTATCAACATGGTGTTGCCCTTTTGGTGAATGTGGTTGAGAAAGAAGTCGTTGAGTGCTTGGAGTGTTGAGTGGGTGAAGAGGAGAGTGGTGAAGTGAAGACAGAATGTCAGGGCTATCAGGGAAAGGGTGATAGATGGGCAACGGGCGTTTGTGCTCAGACAGCGCCTGATCTCTCCAATGTGCTCGTGTCTACACTTATGGATCCTAGGTTGACAGATGTGCTGCTTGATGGTTTCCGACGCATCCCTCTTCGGGCCTCCGTAGGGTATTCACAGCGTAGCGAGTGTCATTGGCACTGACTGTGTAAAAGATTTACAATATTCAATACACTGATTGCGAAATAAATAAATAAATGGATTTGAGACACGTACCTGCATGTTTTTCCATCTCCATCTTTCGCTGGGGGTCCGCATACAAATTTACGCGCTCAGCAGAATAGACAGGCTAACCCAGGCTTCCTGTTGAGGTTGTGTCTGACATCCGTCGCTGTTGTATTCGGATTCACAACGTCTGCTTGAGTTTGGTTCGGTGAAAGTCCCAGGGGGTGGGCCTGGTGAACTGAAGAGCTACTCGGGGGAGAAGGCGGTGGGACGGGACCAAGGGCAGGGGTAACTGTTGCAGTGGTGGCAGCGTTGGCATTGATGTTCAGACCAACACCTGCCGCAGGTGGAAAGGCAGATGCAGGAGGGAATGACGAAGTGGGAGGGCAAGCTGTGCCTGTGGCAGACAATTCCATGGACATGGAAAGAGTGGGTGGGGGAGGGACGAATCGTGGTGGGTAATGGGGGAGGGAGGGATTGCGATCCAAGTAGGTGTAGCACCACGAGGTCGCAAGGATGCCGCAACTCTGGGGGGAAAGAGGGAAGTAATTACGAGAATTATATTAAGGTTCAACAAAATCAGTCGCCTAGGTTAAGGTTTATTGAGATCGGTCGCCTTATGAGGTCACTAGGGCCCTAGTGCCACTGTCCTGAGCTCGAAATGCCAGCAGGCGCACCAAACCTCCTCTAGAGTATGCTAGAAAGAAGTACAACATCCATGTTTAAACAGACCACACAAATATCGTTAACTTCAAGTGGCTTAATTCAATCCAGTACGTGGGAAGAAAGAAAAAGATTGCCTATTTTCTATAGCACGCTTTAGCAACATACTTATTTACAATCTTTATACCTCAGCCCAGCACGACAGTACCTCCTTTACAGGGCCTGTTAGCGCCTCATATGTTTGTAGCTAGACATGGTCTATGACCAGGCCCTATCAAATATATCATCGAGTTTTCGTGGAAATAGAACAAAACCTTGTCAAGTAAATGTAAGAATAATAAAGTAACTCGGACACTCGACGTATACCAACGAGAGCTGAGGGAGCCTATCTAAGAGAGTATATTATATATCTCTACTGGTCTAAGGGTCATGAAAGAAAATAGACGTGAAAGGACTAAATAATGTAAGAAAGAACAAGTCTTTTTGGTACAAAAGAGAGTCTATGCTAAAAGCCGTGTTTGAAAGACGAATAAAAGGAGGTGGGGAAAGGGAGACACGTCGCATTGACTATCTGAGAGTTCGGATCGGAGGTCAGGGCTCGGAACGGATTTGTCATTCCAACAGTAAATACATGAATTTATCACTCCCAAGCTTCAATCTCCTCAAATACTGCAACAAAGGTCCAATTTTTTCTAACACCAGGCCGCATCCAAGGAGCAGGTATATAGCTGAATATTGTCATGCATTAATAGTTGCTTTACTTGACATATACCTATATATGGTCATGTATCCAGTGCCATCTCTCCGTTGTGAGATCAACATATGACTATATATGGTCAAACATTGACTTATTGAGTCCCAGTAGGCCAGCACTTTTCCTCGAAACTTACTTTATTTTCATATACATTTTACATTAAATTACATTAAATATGCGTAGTGAGCAATCTATATCCTTAAATGGGTGCCTGTGTATCCCAAATAATGTTGCATCTATATATTTCAAAGGGCAGCACGATTTATGACTATGGGCTTATCATCCTTGAACACCGAGTCAGAGCTCTATGGAAAGTATGGGGACATGCCGTGAGTGTATGCCTGTGAGGCTCAAGTAGGGGACTAATCATTTATCACTCGTCGAGTAGAGCACTTTGGCTGAATGGCCACTCGATGAAATATCATATATCGTCATTCATCGAGCATAAGCCCTGGTCGAGGCTCCCGCGCGTTCAAACTGGGCAGGACACATGACTCCAAATTCCTATTCTTATCCCCCTCTAAAGGTGAAACTACGCTCGCTGATAAAGATGGCGATGTCGCCATCCAAATCAAGCACACAATCGCTGGTAAGTCCCACCAAATCAGACAGTCGTAAGGTGAAGCAGGATCAATTGCGAATGACATTATTGTATCATTCGTTGACCTCATTGAGCTGAACATCACCAACTCGACAGCGTTTCCAAGCGTCCTTCAGCCCATTGACAGGAAACCTGCAAAACGGAGCCAGCTTATCTTTTCACGACCCTTCCATCAATCACACATAAGAGACTCATTTGAACCATCAAACTCCAGAGTCAATTGGAGCCGTCCTCCAAGGATAAAGTGGGGTGCTCGAGGCATGGCCGTAAGTATATATGGTCCTAAGTCAAGTAAAGTAAAGGACGTATCGGAAGTGGCCCTCCCCACGCCGTCCGTATATCTGTCAACAAATCGAGCAACACAGATAAATAGATGCCCCGTTCGATGTTCTACTCGTGGCCGTGAGGAAGGCTCCCAAATAAAAAACAATTACATTAGAGCTTGCTGGTCAAGCATATATACACATAACTATATCGATTATTAAGGCAAAGCCCAGGCCACTTTCTTCCATCCACGCCATAGAAGGCTTTCCACTGTACATGGTTTCAGTTTCTCCCCCGGTCGAAGCACAGAATTGTTGAAACATCTCTGTATAGGCGCCAGGTCGATTCGTGGACCCGGGTCCATCCAGTTGTCCCCTTCGAAGATAAAGGAATCACCTTCAACATTACTGACACACAGACCCTTCATAACCACTTGAGCGATCATGACAGCCAATTTCTGCACAGACCCATCTGATCCCTTCATGGCCGCTTTTTCCCTCATGCCTTCCTGCACATATTCAGCTGGACACAATACCATCCGACAATGTGCCAGGACGGGCTTCCTGAAAAACACTTTCTGGGGTGGTTAGTCCTGAACTAATTGGAAAAGGTGTGCATACCATAGTTGTCCATCCGAATCATGGCCACCATCATGTAGCAGAGGGTAAGGTGAACACTCACATGACTCGAGTTGGTTGACACCTGGCCGTGTTCATGATCAAAATGTCGAGAGACCTCCATCAGATGCATGGTATCATAGGAAATGAAGTGTCCACCGGAAGCGTAGCTGTGGCATGGTGTATAGACTTCATGCCATGTCCCTGGTGGCATGATTCTGGGTGTAGCATAGTTAGCAGTTGGTCGTCACTCAACACAGTTCCATCCACTTACAGAAGATCCCCTGGCTCAGCTTGGACCAGTGCAACCTGGGCATCCGTGTCAAGCCATTGCTTTTCGTACGTTTCATCCCCTTCCACCCAACAAACCAGTGGCATCGTGACTTGCACAAGTCCATCCCGATCCTGTGCACCAGCAACTCCATCAGGGCGAATGATGGTCCACATCTTGACCCCTGAGCGGACCCGGACATATGTACCGAGGCCATCGGCGTCCTTGTGAGACAACGTATGGTAGCCGCCGTGGTGCAGGAGCTCCCACTGACGTGAGTAGATGATGTCCTTAGGAATATCAATGCTCTCCGGGAAAACGTCCCTCAGGTCATAGAAGACCTTTCCTAAAGCATCATCAAGCTCACTGAAGAGGGTCAGTTTTAGAAGGTAGTCGAATCAAAGGAACTCACTCTATGATTGGTGGCCGAGTAAATTGTGGCGAAGGGATGTCAAGGATGCATTGTATTCTACCATGATCCTTGATACCGTGGACAAATGATTCAATGGTACCGCGTACATGAGGGTGCACAAAATCCATGGAACGTTTCATAGCATCTGGAAGGGATATGTCTGTCATCGAAACTTGTGGTGTATTAAGAACCTCATACCATGGATATCATACAACTGGTGTTTCACATCTAGCGCTCCTCTCTTGGACAAGAAATCGAGCGTGAATGGGATTCCATTGGGATCTTCAAAGTTCTTCAGGAGCACACAATCTCCTCTTGCGAGAAGACGTCTGCACTCCACACTCAAATCGTGCCCAGAACCATCTTGATCTCCATTGAGGACGCTCACAAATGAGTGGGCCACAAAGTCTTCCGCAACGTCAACTAGTCTGGTCATGGCAGTGGCATCCTAAGGACGGTTTTAGCAAGGCATCATCACTCTTGTTGGAAACCAGCGCACCCGATATAACAAATTCAAACCTGATGTATCCCCAGGGAGAAACGGCAGAATGGTCTTCGTGCCATTCCTCCATTCCACCGTAGGAGCATTGGATGACACTTTGATACCCTGGACGGGGGTAACAAGGTCCCTCGCTGGATTCCTTCGAGGGTGACTGCTCACTGGGACGGGCTTAGGGCTTGCTGGTGTAGGCACCAGAGGGGTAGGATGCACGGATGGCGACTCTAACAAGGGAGATTCGCTGAAGAAAGGACGTTCCTTACGTAGCCTGGAGACAGCTGGGGGCTCTAGGTGTCGGGAGCTTATGTGTGGTGATGCTGAACTCAGAAGCATCGATGGAGAGGGGGGTGGAGAGAGAAAGGACTCCAAAGGCATTTGTGGCCCATGCGGTGGAGGCTCAATGAACATGTCAGGGAGTTGAGGAGAGGACGTTGCTCTCTGTGGCGGCCAGTCTTCAGCTGGGCGATGGGGTCCTGGCGTTATGGGGTGATGAAAAGGACTAGAAGGTGGTGCCATAAGCAACGACATGACCTCTCCAAACTGATAATCGACTGTTGACATTGTAATGTCAGCCTTGTTGTGGGCATCTAATGCAAGAAGCGTAGGGTCGGGTTCAGACAACAGGGAGGGGCCTCTGTTGCCCCCGCTAGGCCTGGCCAAGCCTTCGCAAGCGTAGCTTACAACCGACGCCTCCCTTCCCCGTCTCCTTTGAGTGTGGAGAACTGCTTTCTCTTGAACATACTCTTCTTGCAGGGCTTTCTTGGCTGCCCTGAGTGTATCGTGTGAGGAGCTGCATCAGCCACAGTTATTCGTACAAGTACCTTTTCCTTCTGCCCCAGTCAGCTTGCGTTTTCTTTTTCCTTGCCTTGGGGTCATCTGATGCGTAGACTCTGCATCATAGTAAGCCATTAGCACGTCCTTCATCCTCCAATACAAGTATAAGCATACATTTCTCCATGCTTTACTCTTCCAGATCCATCAGCGTTGCATGGAACGAATCGAAAAGACATGGTTCATGGAGAACAAATGTTATTGCGGACGCATTGGTTGCTTCTGTATCACGAGGGTTGCCGGAAATAGTTCAGGGACGAGGCTGGAGATCTTCCACTACAGATATAGGACATACACGTGACATTTCTTATTGCCCATTTCGGTCCGCCAAAATTCGAGCATTGCCCACAAAGGAGACAGTTGGCGATACAGTCGACGCTCTCTTAACCGATAGCCCTCCGTCACGACCTCCAGCTATGGGTTATGATGGAGTATCGGTTTTAAAAGAGGGTGTGTATTATGTAATAAAAAATCCGACAAATTTATTTGCCTGAAGAATGACACAAATGCCCATTATTTACGAGTATCCCTGAGGGAGGTGGCCTGTGCAGCATGAACTTCCTAAGAAAAAGCCCTTAAGGCATTCTCAAGCTGTTAGCCAAGTGGAGATGGTCTGTGGGGGTGGGAAAGTGATTGATGAGCATTTGTTCTTGGATGAAATAACGACGGGTGGGGGTTGGATCAGTCAGGCCATCGTTGGGCTTGCTCATATGCATATCGATTTCACTATCCATTCGCTCCATATTTCGTACTCCCATAATGGCTTCAAAAATCTCTTGATCTGAAACCATCCTGTCAGCACAGTTTTCGTCTTCAGGATTTCAGTGTTATTTGAGCTTATCGTTCTTTTAATTTCATATTTTGCTCATCCAAATCCAGTTTCTGTTCCGTGTGCTCAAAGATGATAGACTGGTGCTGGACCAGCACTATCAGTTTTGGGTCTCCGAATGACCTATCAGTTATCAGATGCTACAGATTATCAGATGTGGGGTCCAAATCCCTGCTAACCAACTCGGTCACAGCCTTCACCTATCAGTTACGGCAGCTTATTGGTTTTGACAACTATCAGTTATGAAAGCGTTGACTGTGTGTCCAAGGCCTAATTCAGGGGTGTATTGTACTACCCAGTTTGCATCAAGTTTGCATCCTATCTACATAGGATAAGATAGGCATCTACTACATATGAGATATGGGAGAGGTAAGAGGGTAAGAAGAAAAATCGGAACTCGATGCAGAGCCCCATCATTTTGTATGCCAAGAGTGAGTTCAGGGCTGTCTCTTTCGGCTTTCTCTGGACCAACGTTGTTGGCCCTAGATCGCAATCTCGCACCCAGTGATGCCCATGTAGTTTGGGCCGACCTGCCCTTAACTGGCCCTGGATGCTCATAAATGAGCTGAGTGACATCCATGCGCTCCTTCTAGCCAGCCACCCTCGTCTCAACATGGTGAGCGATCTTCATAACAAAAGGACTGTGAGTAAACCCATGTGCATTCCACACTCAACAGATAGCCATGTGATTGCTTGACTAACACTGTCCAGTGGTGGTGTAGCCTTTGTCCTCGGAATGGAGGATGCCAGTTTGTGGATCGAGTGAGGCTTGGAGAGCGGGTGGGCAGTACATAGATCCAATTGGCAACAGTTCAGGAGGATGCATGAGCAGCCTGGGAAGAGTTGGCAAAGGAGCGAATACCAAGAAACCAGGTAGTGTACTTTGGCTTTTGGATGATTTCCGATTCTGCCATAGACCCTACTCTCGAGGAGATTGACTTCGGTGAGGATCATCTTGTCATCAAGGTGGTTGGGCTCGGTGAGGAGGTTGTCAGTGAGGGCAAGAGCAGGTTGGAATTGTTGAGGTTCTGGCTGTCTGTAGAAATTGAAGTTACAGTGAAGTTACGGTGGGGTGAAGCACAGCCTACAGAATTTGCTGCACCCACATACCACTGGCACCCGCATGTCCGAAGACATGGTACCGCTAGGTGCCGCAAAGTGCCACAAAGTGCCACAGGGTCCTGCCAAGGTTGATCCTGCGGTACTGCTAACAAAGTGCCGCTAGATGATGCTGCTGTTTGCAATAACATACCTTGCTTGATGATGTTGCAACCAGTTATCTACAGCCTTTGGTAGGGTGGTTTCTACATGTAACATAGGGTCCGCGGTATATGTGGAGTCTGATAGAAGGCCTGAATTAGATAGTTGGCAAACCCTAAGTAATACTCTCAGATAGCATGGTAATTCAACATAATATTCTCATGAGGCGTCGAGTGTATTGAACACGACCTACATGAATAAAAGCTCAATGATTAGCATTCTCCGTCTGATCTGACCTTTGGAGCCAGCCCAACAACAGCGAGTTCTGCACCCCTCACCCCCCCCCCCCCCCCCAAAACTAGGAGATGTGGCCACCCCGTTATACGGAATTAGTGGGCACTGGGATGATAAGGAGGTTACAAAGAGATTGGCGTTTGAGATGTGGCTTTCTTGGTGAGTAACTTCAGTAAAAAAAAATACTATTTTCTATTTAACAATCAATTTGGCCTACATCATCAATTACCACCACAGTATTCAATTGCTCACTACTGCGTTGACGACCTGGTAAGGTATCCAGACCCGCTGGGTACTGCAACCTTACCACATCCAGTACTGCCAAGTACCACAACCCTACTGCATCCAGTACCACCAAGTACCACAACCCTACCGCATCCAGTACTGCCACCTACCGCTATCCTACCACACCTAGTACCGCTGGGTACTGCTACCCTGCTGCATCTGGTACCGTGGTTGTACCGTATCCAGTACCATGCCCATGACCCAGTAATGCATCACAGGACCCCATTGTTTTAGACCGGCCGGTTTTTAGAGTAGTCATATAATGTACTTTAAACCCCTGTACAAGATCTTAATCATGGTTGTGTGCAATACATCATTAGTCTCTAGTAATCACTACCTCTTTATGTCCTTGGTACCACTGATTGCATGCCAGTACCGCTGCCTGACAAACGTGGCAGGTCATGGTACCGCTATTTGGTGCAGTACCATGCAGCAGTACCCTGCAGCAGACCACAGGTGCGGGTGCAGCAATTTCATGATGCCCGTCATGGTGCCAATGGTCAGGACATCTGCCATACTGCTATTTGGCATGGTACCATGCAGCAGTACCCTGCAGCAGACCGCAGGTGCGGGTGCGGCAATTTCACGATGCCCAGGTGAAGCAGACAGAGAAGACATACAGGCTGACAAGGCGAGCTTTGAGACTGCTTGAGGAAGACATGCTTCTCGGCCTTGGCCCATGTGATATTAATGGTCGGAGTACGGAGCTGAACATCCTGGCTGTCAGGAATTGTGGCAAGAAGAGAAAAAAAAGTTGAGCAGAGTTCAGACTAACACAAAGATTAGATTGAATCTTGGGTTCAGGAGGGTGACATACTGAGCTTGGCTGTTTCTGCCTCGGCCATTGAGGACATGAAGGAGTGGGGAAGAGTGGTCACGTCCACAAGTGCAGATGCATTTCGAGGCAAGGGTCGGTGTATATTGGGGAGAGATAGCTGGTGCGTACTTTTGATCATGATAAAGCTCATCTCGCCTCATTTGATGAGCAGTTTCCTTGTCACAGAGGATCTGTGGATCTGCCGTGTTTGGGTTGTTGCAGAGGATCTGGTCTGGGTGTAAATCTGCTGCACTTGTGCAGAGTATGTCTCTGCCTGTGCAAGGAGAAAAAGGATCCACTCACGGCCACACTAAATGTTAATCTAACACCTCAGTGGATTCTCAGCTAGCCTCCCATACCCTGTTACTTGACTGTTCCTGGGGTTGGGTGTCTGTGCTCGTGAAAACGGCAACCTGCCATTTTCACGAGCAACCGATCGCCATTCTCTGACTAGCCAAATGCAGAACACCACCTGTCGGAGCATCCGTTGTCGAGCAGCCCCATCGCCAGCTTTGGATAGTATAATTCAAGTTCCTGTGTCTTTTGTGGTCGTACCTATATACTCATTTTCTACATTCTCTTTGCCGTTATCTGCCTTGTAATTATAGATTACTTATTGTTCTATTTGTAGTGGCATCTCAGTAGTTTTATCTTACATTTTCCACCGACATTTCAGCCTATGCCTTCTCCATTTTGCTCTCTTCCTCCTCCTTGCTGTTTTGGTATGGTAAACCTCTCATCATCTGAACCCTCCTACATGACTTGACCCAGTTCCGCCGCCTTATTGTTTGTTTAAAATTCTTGACTTGTTTTAGATTAGTTACCTTTCGCTTTACTTTCTTATGGTCTCTCGCCTTGAAATCTCCATTCCAACATTTAGTCCTACTTGTGTATAAAGAAAGGCTTGTCACATATTAATGGTAGCAAATCGTAACCCCCCCCCCCCTTTCGAGCCTTTCGTATTGCCAACATCAAAGTTTTCAACCATATTCCTATTGTCTTCACTTGTCATTTTAAACCCCCTAAACTCATTCTCCCCATTCCCCTTGTAGAGTGAGTAGGCTCACTGGGTGCGAGGGCCTGGTGGTGTCATCGACCTCAGTGGTACACCAACTAGTGGCGGAGACGACTACATGATCACAGTAGAAGCTAAAGAAAGTAATCTACACCAGTGTACGTTGAATATGCCGATTTTCCCAATTTCCCACGCAGCCATGTAGGTACCTCCACACCCTCTCCCTATTATCAGTCCCTGTTTGTTTCACGCCGGTTACAAAGCCCAGTGGTTGTTGGATTTGGCTGCATTTGCTTGTCTTTCACCTCTAACGGAGGTAATCACTCTTCAGTACATGTATCTTTGACTAAGTCCATGGCCTTCTGGAGTCTGCCAGTGTATTCCAGTTTGTCCATATGTTCAACTGTCCTTCTCTTGGCCTCACAGGCAAGGCTCTCGAAGGTATTGGCTGGTTTGCATCCACGTTTGGTTCCACTGGTGCTGGAGGATGACCCGAGTTGCTTAGAAGGTTGACCAGATGAGGAACATGCAGAAAAGGGGAGCGACAGGGAGAGTGATGGGAAGAGAGATGAGTGAAGGGATGAGTTTGATGATGGGGGTACCAATATGTTTCCATGTGAAGGAGCATAGGATAGGTTGAATGCAGGAGTGCGGTGGAGTGGCTTCAGGCCTGCCTTGGGCAATTGCTTGATTGGCCGTTCAGGGGGTGGTGGGACCAGCAGCTCCATGGGTTTTTTTTGAAGACGAGGTTTACCTGGTGTAGTGACCACATGGGATACTGGGTCAGCTGAGATTTGCAGTTCCAGTTCACAGAGGAGGCATCTACTGCAGATCTGGTTCTGGGAATCTGAAGGGTAACGAACACCCAGGCTGCCATCAATGTAGGATGCAAAGCAGAATCGGACAGTCCAAGTTCAGCTTGAACAAGGTGTAGTACACGACATTCAACCCCTTGTTATCACGCACATTGAACAGTATGGAAGGTTGTCATTGGTTGAGGGGGAGAATGTAATATTTGGCAGGGTCCCAATCTTTTTTTTTTTTTTTTTTTTTAAATTGACATTTATTGCAATAGACTAGCTACTACAAATGGGTGCATGATAGCAGTCCCAATACCAAAACTAGAGAGAAAAGAGAAGGAAAGAAAAGAAAAGAGAAGAGAAGATGATAGAGATAGGAGCCAGGGGAGCTACACTAGAGATGTGAGATGAGAAGAGAGAGGAAACTAACTTAACACGTCGTGAAGGAGAGAGTAAGATTGAAAAGGAGAAAGATAGAAATGGGGAGCTAGCTATGAGTCAGAGATGAGAGAGAAAGGCCTTTAGTGGACATCGGGTACTCCATGTCTTGCAAGTTGCTCTCTACGATTGAGGCAGTGGGTGGTGAACTCCTCTTGTGAGATAGGTCCTTGTATCTGGTTGGCAAAGGAAAATGCCATGGGATTCTGGTCTAGAAACTGGATGACCCAGAAGAAGCTGTCATGGGCTCCTACTGGGTAGTGGAAGTGGGGGCAGTTGTCAAGAATGTGGTCCCATGTTTCAAGAGGTTTGCTGCATGGGCAAGAGGTGATATGGTGCCCAGGGAAGAAGCACTGTCGGAAGGTGCCAATGGGCATGTGATTGGTGACACAGTGCATGAAGCATGTGCATAACTGGGTGTTCTTTCTGAGGGGCAAATTGAGCCAAGTACCACCTTTGGCATACTTGGGTTGGAGGGGTAGCTCAGCGGGGTTGAGTAGGGGGAGCCATGAGTGACCATGGTAGGATGGATCATTCATGCATTGCTGCCAGAGCAACAGGCATTTTTGTGTATAGTGGTTGCAAATGAATCCAAGGGATGTACAAATTGGTTGATGACATGGGTTGGGAAGACAAAGGGACTTGGTGAGGATGTGTGCCTTGTGATGAATAGACCAGTTGGTGGACAAAGGGATGGACCAGAAGTGGACGTGGTTGAGAGGAGAGGAGGAGAGCCAGGAATGTAGGAGAGGAGTGACCATGATGGAGTCTGGATGTGTGCTGTGGGGCCTGTAGGAGAAAAGTAATTTAACAGAGGAAATCGAGTCTGTAAAAACTACAATTGAGGAAGAGCTAAGGGAGGAGGCATGAGAGATTGAAGAAAAGAGTCTGAGGTGTAAGGCATAAGATTCGGAATCAGAAGAAGTAACTTCACCACAAGGGTGAATGGCAGAGGAAAGAATGTCTGAATCAGAGGAATTAAAGATGAGGAAAGCAGAGGTGGTGGAGAGAGAAGGGTTAGAGGGAACAGAGCTGTCTGTGGCAATGAGAAGGGAAATGGGGGATAAGAAAGCAAGGTCTCGAGCATGGGAGGCATTGGCAATGTGTAGCGCCATGGCACCTTCTTTCGAAGGGTCAGGGCACTCTATGAATTTGACTTGATTGCTAAACAAGTCCAGCAGGCATTGGCCAGGTTTGGCACTGGGATGGAGATGCTGAAACCAGTCTGTGACCAGTTGAGCGTCTGAGACAAAATCGAGTGTCGGCCATATGGTCGAGGGGTTTGGATGTAGGCTTAATTCCTGCCAGACCTTTCAGCTGTGTGGTCCCAGGTTCA
>JAEUWP010000157.1:0-37732 GCA_018524725.1 Podaxis mareebaensis | reverse complement strand
ACTATTTTATATTTCACTTCACATTATCTCTTTTATTTGTTATATTCTATAGTAATCCATTTGCTGCCCCATCACCGACATGATGGCTTTTGCTGCCATGGTAAACCAGGTCTGAAACCCTGACCCCCAACCCCCACCAATGTCACTGAATGCCCTCATGTGACCTCATTCCAATGCCTTTCATGTGACTCAAAAGACCATCATGTGAACTCGGACAAGTGCCCCTTCTTCCATCACTGATTTGATCGGGAATGGATCTCTTCCAAACTTCAAGAGCTTAAAGCTGAGAAGAACCAACACAATTTCAACTCAGGTGCAGTTAATGTCTAAAGGACCTCTTAACTGACCTGCTCCTTTATCTTTCTCTTCTATTCCCATTCTCTTTTTTAACATTCACCATTCCTCCACTCTCGTTGAACTTATACTTAATGATTCTTTATTTAAAGACATTTTGGTCTTATGCCTTCAAGAACCCCCTTTTAGCATTATTTGCAATATCCCATCCACTGAAGACTCTGAAGGAGTCCCTTACAAAGGCACACCATATAATCCCAATTGGTGTATCTTTCTATCAGATGAAGATCATCCTAGGACAGCCACCTTCATCCAATGCTCATGCGATGCACTCATGCCTACCTCCCATCCAAACATTATCTTGTCCCCAGATTTTCAACTCATCTCCTTCTCCTTTCCAAAGAAGATTTATTTTCTTAACTGTTATCTTGATCCCTCTGATGACTCTTCCATCTCCTACTTGGAAGCACATGCTCACCTCCTTCCAAAGAACCTAGTCTGCACCAGAGGAGACTTCAATTCACACTCCCCTGAATGGGACCCCCACATTACTCACCACACCACCTGTGGTGACCTTCTAACTGACATCATGAACTCACTAGGTCTTTCCCTTTTGACACCATCAGAGGATAAATATATGCACATTCCCTATGATGGTAACAAACATCTGTCTGTCATTGACCTCATTTTCATGATAGATGAACCCTCCCAAAGCCCAGTCCACCAAATTCAAGATGACTGGCAATTCACATCTGACCACTGTCCTCTCCTCACATCCCTCCCTATCCCCTCCCCCTTCCAACCCTTTATCAAGAGACTTACCATCCTGAGAGACTCAGAGGAAGAAGCCACCTTCCTATATTCAATAGGTGTCCATTTGCAAGCCATTCTGCCCACATTCTCCTCAGTGGAAGATGTACAGGCCTATGCCTACACTATGTCTCAAATTATCAACCAAGAATGGCAACACAACACCAAACTTGTCAAAATCTGCATGCAATCCAAGCTGTGGTGGAACCCTCAATGCTCTACTGCCCTTAGAGTCTTCCAAACCCACAAGTCCAAGGCGAATTGGACTAGATTCCAGTGCACCACATGCCAAGCTAAGTGCCAATTTTTTGACAAGAAAATCAAAGACATAGCCAAGGAAGACTGCTGCCCCTGGGATCTCATGTCCTGGGTTGGCAAATACAATCTCCCTCCCTCCCAGTCCATCACTTACAATGGGAAGAGTTGTGATGAGCTAGAAGACCTCTGGCATGCTCTCGACTCTTCCTACAACTCTGCCTCTGACCAACCCATAGACTTAAGCACCATTGAGACCTTTGATGCCCATCCAGAGCACTCATGGCCTCCATTCTCTAAAGCTGAACTCTTTGATGCTCTCAACCTGTGCACTAACTCCTCCACCCCTGGCCCAGACCATCTATCTTGGGCTCACATTAAACACCTCATGTCTAATGACATCTTCCTCTCCAACTTCCTCCCCCCCACATCCAAATGTGTCAAATTTTCTACCTGGCCAGAACACTTCAAAAATTCCACCTCCGTCATCATCCCCAAACCCAACAAACCTCACTATTCCATGCCAAAGATGTTTCGACCAATAGTCCTTCTAAACACACTTGGTAAGTTAATCAAAAAGATGATTTCGGCTAGGATGCAATTTGAAGCATCCCAGCATAACCTCATACACCCCCTCCAATTCAGAGGCATCATCCAGCATTCTACTGAAGACGCTGGGGTCTATGTCACTCACCTTGTCTGAACAGGTTGGAAACACAAACTCAAGACTAGTGTCATTGCATTTGACATGGCACAATTCTTCCCTTCCACCAATCACAGTATCCTCATTTCCACCCTTTGACGCCAAGGATTCAACTCCCATCTTGTTGCATTTTTCTCCGAGTATTTAAGCAATCATTTCACCACATATGCCTGGAACAATAACCACTCCCCCAAATTCCCCACCTCAGTTGGTGTCAGCCAGGGCTCTGCTTTATCACCTATTCTCACCACTTTATCACTCTCCCCTTTTATGTTCAAATTTTCCAATAATTCCCATTGTAAAATTATTTCTTTTGTTGATGATGGACTTATTGTCATACAATCCGATTCCTTCACCACTAACTGTCATCTTTTATCACAGGTATATAAAAACTGTGAAGACTACCTCTGCTGCCTTGGTTTTGTCCTCGAAAGAGATAAAACCAAAGGTTTTCATTTTTCCAATTGACCCTCTCATGAACCCAACCCCCCTATCTTCATCAACAACTCCCTTACCATCCGACCCAAACCCTACCTCCATTACCTCAGCTTCTGGTTTGACAGAAGCCTATCCTTTAAAGAACACGTCCAGTTCTATTCAACCAAGGCTCTCTCCACCATCCGTTGCATGCGCATGCTGGGCAATTCCATTTGCAGTCTTTCCCCTCTACACAAACAACTCTTATACTGATCCTGTGTCATTTCCATTGCCATTTATGGTTTCTGCCTATGGTTCAACTGTAATGCCCAATACCAAGGCCTCATCAAATCCCTACAATGCATGCAATGCCAAGCTGCCCTTTGGATTACCGGTGCATTTCACACCACCCCATCTGGCAGGGTTGAAGCCATTGCTGGCCTCATCCCTATCCAATTACACCTCTTCAAGCTCGCCAAATGATGCTCACTCCAGTTCCATGCCCTCCCCTCCTCCCACCCTCTCAAACTTCTCACCCATGACATCAACTCTTTAGATGCACACCAAACCAAGCAGCACTCAACAGCACTTGATTTTGTTTCAGACGCTCAACTGGTCACAGACCAGTTCCAGTGTCTTCATCCTAGCACAAACCTGGCCAGCACCTACTGGACTTGTTTAGTGACCAAATCAAATTCATTGAGTGTCCTGACCCTTTGAAAGAAGGGGCCATGGCACTCTACATTGCCAATGCCTCCTGTGCCCAAGACCTTTCTTTCTCATCCCCCATTTCACTCTCAGTAGCTATGGACAGCTCTGTTCCTTCCAACCCTTCCTTATCTGCCACTTCTGCTTTTCTTGTTTTCAATTCATCTGAAACTGACATTCTCTCTTCTGCCATTCACCCTTGTGGGGAAGTCACTTCTTCTGACTCTGAATCATATGCACTATGTCTCAGCTTATTTTCTTCTATATCTCTCTCTCAATCTCTCAGTACTTCCTCAATTGTAGTTTTTACAGACTCTATCTCTTCTGCTAAGCTTCTATTTTCTTACAGGCCTCACAGTGCACATCCAGACTCCATCATGGTCACACCTCTCCTTCATTCCTGGCTCTCCTCCTCTACCCTCAACCATATCCACTTCTGGTCCATTCCCTCATCCACCAACTGGTCTATCCATAATAAGGTGCATACCCTTGCCAAGTCACTTTGACTTCCCAACCTGCATCATCAACCAATTCACACATCCCTCAGATTCATTCGAAATCACTACACTCAGAAATGCCTTTCTATCTGGCAGCAATGTATGAACAATCCGACCTACTGCAGTCACTCATGGCTCCCTCTACTCAACCCCACTGAGCAGCCCCTACAACCCAAGTATGCCAAAGGGGGCACTTGGCTAAACTCTCCCCTCAGAAAAAGCACCAATTTATGTGCATGCTTCACATGCTGCATTACCAATCATGTGCCCATCAGTGCCTTCCAACAGCACTTCTTCCCTGGGTGCCACATCACTTCCTGCCCATGTGGGGAGCCACTTGAGACTCGCAATCACATACTTGATGACTGCCCTTGTTTCCACTACCCAGTAGGAGCCCGTGATGGCTTCCATTGGGTTATCCAATTTCTAGACCAGAACCCTGCAGTGTTCTCCTTTGCTGACCAGATTCAAGGACCCATTACTCAAGAGGAGTTCACCACCTGCCACCTCAACCATAGAGAGCGACTTGCAAGAAACGGAGTACCAGATGTGCATTGAAGGTCTTCTTCTTTTTCTTTTGCCTTGTAGCTAGCTCCCTGCTTCTGCCACTCTTCACTTTCTGAACCATCTATCTCACAATCGCATCTTGTTAAGTTAGTTCTTGCTTCCTTTTCATTTCACTTGTCTCTAGTGTATCTCTCTCACTATTACTCTTCTTGTTCCCCCTTTTTTCCTTTTCTCCTTCTAGTTTTGGTATTGGGACTGCTATCGTGCACCCATTTGTATTAGCTAGTCTAGTGCAATAAACATCGATTTAAAAAAAAAAAAAAATGAACAATTGTCAGGACTGGAATACTCAAGTGACAACAACAATTCCACAAAGAATCATCATAAGAAAAACAAGAGCAAATCAAAGGCATTGTCATCAAATAATGACAACTGCACTGATGTATCAGACCACATTGGCTGCAGAGGTAGAGTCCCCAACTTCTGGGAACTCTGGGGAACCGAACCTGGCATTCAAGAATGCGACAACTTCATACATGGAATGTTGTCACACAACATCTACTACTGCCAGGGAATAAATACAGTGTTTGCTGGTACAAATGCCCAACTTGCTGTGAACACTGAACTCCAAGGTAGGGAGTTCATCCACAACAACAAGAAGGGCACAGTCCACCACATCACTGGTCGGGGTCTACCTATGACCCCAAGACAGGTAATCTGGCTATGGTGGTTTATGAACAACCACCACATCAATATCCACAGCAGGTTTGAAGCATATTTCTTGCTTCAAGAACTGTATCACATCACCTCTTCAACTCTTCCAGAGCATCACGATGATGCTATGGAATTCATACTGAATCTTGAGGGTTATGACCCCAAGTTTTTGGCACCTGGGATGCAGGAGGAATACATCACCAGGCTAGAACCTATCATGCATGCTGTACAAGACCACAGCACATGCAGTATCCTTAAGTGAAATGAGGGCAAAGGATTACTGATGCCCTCCAGACTGCAACTGTTTGATATTGACCTTTTAGGTCAATATCTTCTAATACATGGAAATCCTGACACATGCAATGCCTTTAATGGCATTGCATTTGAACAGCAGAAGCTTGTGCACTGCTGTTGTGTCTTTGGATATGGCCTGGGTTGTACCCTGAGCCCTGATGACAAGAGTGCCACCCAGAGATTTGTGCAATTATTTGCAGTACTGGTGGCAACTCCTCACCTGTACCATGAGTTCATTGCATCATACAATAGTTGCATTCCTCCAGAATGTGCCTTTGTTCCTCAAAACAGGCCTGTATACTCAATATGGCTCCTAGAAATGACTTCCTATGCATCACACAACCTGAGCCTCAATGATGTGGCTCATGTCCTCATCTGCAATGGCATACCCATTTCATGGGTAGACCACTCCTACCTCTTTGGGCTGTGGTGGCTAAACCACACCTACCATGGTGACCAGCTGCACCATGATTTATATGACAAACATGACAATCATTGGGTCAAGTATCTTGACTGATATCATAAGCCCCCAGCAATCCCTGAGTGGGATGGATGGAGACATCCCACTCATGACAACATTAACCAGTTCTTGTACTTTGAGTACAAGAATGCATGACAGACCAAGGGGGAGCACTTTGTTCCCTGAGGATAGTTACCAGCAGGGGCCTCACCATTCTTCTGGCTCCTCCAGAACCATGAGTACCCTCAATGCCTGCTGGAACTGCCCCCCTCTCAATTGTGGCTAGCCCACCCCCTCATGCTGACCCTCACTGGGTCAGCACCTACAATCACTAAGGGAGTGGCTCTTGATGTAGACACCCAAATGACAGAGGCCAATGCCTCTGTAACCACTCCCATTGTCACCAACCATCTGTCATTGGACGCAACCATGACTGAGGCCAACACCTCTGCCCTTGTGTCCAATCTGCCTCCCATTGCCTTCTTGGCTGAGGCCAATGCCTTTGCCCCCTCATCCCAAGATGTTGTCAGTGAGTCTTCATCAATCACCTCTTCCTGCTCATGCTCATCCTTGTCACCTTCATGAACGAGTCAACCCAAGCCTACACCTTCAACAAGGTGAACTGTCACCTCATACTAATCTAGCCTGCCAGCTGGGCACTATATATGCCCTGTCTATTGCTCACTACCACAAGTAGCCATGCCACTTGTGTCTCAACTTCCTTGACTGTATTCTACAGTCTCAATGGGGGGTGTGTAAGGGCTGGGCCCTTACAGTTGTGTTATCATTGTTCCAGATTATCTTGAGTCATTTGTTGTTAATTAATCAATTATTTTCTTGTTTGTCTTTGACCTTGATGGATTACTCAATCCATCAAAATACATCCCTTATAATCTCATCATCAGCTGTTGTTAGGACAGCTGACCTTATACCTACACTGTGTACATCCCAATACATCAGGCTTATTGTACATCAGTGTGAACTTAAGGTCTGAGCTCTAAGTAAGCCCCCAGAGGCTTACATTCACTCCCCTCATGCCATTAATTTCAGTTCCTTTCTTTCTGTTCAATTCAATTCCATCTATAATATTACAAATTGTAAACCTTTTTCTAAGTTTTAGATTTGTCCTTTATTCTCCACTCAGCTATTTCATTGTTGTCTTCATTTCTGTGATCTTTTCTGACTTGGTTTCTCCTCTATGGACCTCGTAGTGTACCATGGATCTCATCCAAATATTAACCATAGCCATAGGTACTTTGTGTATAAATATAGCACTGTAAAATACCTACAAAATCACCAAAATATTAGTTCTTTTCCCTCTACCTCTTCTCTTCATCTGTCCTTTGCCTTTGTCACTCTCCATCCACCCCATCCCACCTTATGGGTCAAAGTCCTAGCATCAGACGGATGCTGATGTGCTCACTACTTAATGAAATTTCCCCTCTTCAACACTATAGTAGTTTCTAGACTCTACATCTGCTCCAGGCTTATGATCAATGCAACCAATATCACTGAGTGCCCAACATGACACTAAACAAGAACAAAGAGGGATTCAAGGAAGGTATGCTAAGAACTGAAAAAGTGGGTTTGGAACACAGACAACTAACACAACAGCAATGGGCATTGCAAATCTGTTGCACCCTCATCAACTTGTAGGGCCAAATTTAACAGCAAAAGCTTACTCAAAGCTCCAACTCCAATCCAAACAATTTTTGTTGAGCTGATGCAAATATGAAGCTCAACTGCATTCACATCAATGCCATCAATACTCCCTTGTTCCTTGCATCAACTGCAAACACCTGGAGTCTGTGCAAGAGTAGGGATGAGACAAGATGTGTTGTGTTGGTTGGACTTAGGCTGGCAATAGCTCTGGAGTCACTATTCAGCACTTAACATTGTACACACTGGGTGGTGTGTTCAAACATGAGTCAAAGGCATGTTTAAGTCGATCAGAGGGTATTCAGATGAAACAATTGATTTGGCAGAAAATAGACATTTAGATTTGTGCCAACCACTACCACTACTTGTAATGTGGGTACATATGCAATTTGCTGAAGGGCAGCTCACTAACGACAGAATTGATTCTCCGCAAAAAATGCCCACATGCCTGCATTATAGATATATTGGTCCCGAACCAATGTTTCGATGTCAGTAGACTATTATGGAATTATTAGTAAAATAACATGGGGTAAAAGAACACCCTACCGGCGGCCGGACTAGTCCAAAGTCGATAGGAACGGCAGTGTCGATAGTGCCACTAAGGGGCACGTACCACTCCAGACAATGTGAGCTCCCATGAAGCTGAAGCGGAATTGAGAACTTACATTCCCGGGATGATTATCTCCATGAACGAACCCAGCATCAGCAGCAAGTCTCCGGTTCTGGTTTATAACTACGGTACGAGCAGTAGCCATGTCCGCCTCACAAGCGGCCCTCGTTGCGAACCTGGTTCTATCTGCGTTCCATCGGAGCCAGATCTCACCCCCAGGGGCCGGTGCAGTGATCAACCAAGTATAGCCCAAGTTAGAGCCACTCGCTACGAAGATATTGGTTCCCAGCACTTGAGAAGCTTCTCGGGTGTCTGTGATCTCATTTACGAAGTCTTGGCTCGGTGGGTCGACGCGGGTTGGTCGCTTGGCGTAGAAAGTTCCGCCTCCGCTGACAGCTGTTGCCCGGAAAGTCTGAGCAGATCACGTCAAACAATATTTTTCCGGTGGTGAGAGCATGATTCGGACTGACCACAGCACCTCCTTCACCGGAAACTTCATCGTCTAGCCTGTACTGCGTTCCGCCGACCGTGATTGCTGTAAACGTTTGTCAGTAATGTTTAAATCAACTGCCGGAATAAGCTGACTTGATCCAACATTTTGCCTTCGAGAAAGGCCAGTGGATTCTTCAATATCCACGGGGAGCGCCAGAACAGAGGCTACGTTGGCAAGATAGAGAGCGAAGAGCAAAGTGGGAGAGGCAAACTTCATTGCAAATTGTGCTAGAGCTAAGCTGGGGACTGTCATAATAATTTGAGAGCTTTTATGCGATTCCAGCCAGAGCCTACCCACGATTATACCGGCTGGCCCTGTAATTCAAGCACACCAAATCGAGGCAAAACACCAGAGACGAGGTTCTAATGCTTCTTCCATCTACTCCGATTTTTCTTGTGGGAGGTTGATTACCAAACCTGAGAAAGACAGAAAGGTATGGCCGTCCTCGCGAGGCCGACACGTAACACGGTTGAATCTAAAGCAAGACAAGCAACTAGACGTTATTTCAGAAGGAAACTGGACCCTCCTGCAGTGGAGCCCGGGAGACTAGAGAGTGAAGAAAACTTTTGAAGATGGAGATTCCGGTAGCATATTAATGGTTTATGGTCACTTGCCTCACATGAGAGGCGCCTTGCCCCGCGGACTACAAAAGTCGAACCGGCGAGCCCTGAGCTGAGTTTCTGGACCATTGCATCTCCATGTCACTCAAAGAAGGGATCCGAACAAAGCAGAGACTTCCGTGTACTATGCCATAAGCCAGGAGACCTCGTGTTCCGTGCTACAACCGTATGGTATAGTCAAGGTGAGTGAATAAGAATGGTGGGGGTAGAGGGTAAAGTTCTAATCGTTATTATATTAGGTGAGCCGTCTTTTCTCCAGTCGTTAGCGTGGTTGGGTTGATGGCACATTCCTGGTCTGTTACCTGTCGCACTAGAATCCCAATTGGAAGTTACCAATATGCCCAACTCCCAATTAAACAAGACGATGGAAGCATTCCTTTATCTAATAGATGGACTGCTCAAGGAGTAGCGCAGTGCATTCCCAGACTCGTGTTGGGTTTCTAGACTATGGAGCCACTCCTTTAATGATTCTGAAGTTTAGGATTAACGGGGTCTAGACTGGCTCTATAGTCGCAGAAGGGTTGGCATGCGCCTTCAATCTTATTGAAGCGAAGGCAAATGCACATGGAGTGCAACGGAAAGGAAAGTTGTGGCATTGATAACACTGAGCGGTCACCGAATACTTTCGGAACTGTTCCTTTCGTCTGAGAAACACGTCCAATTTCGACGTTCACTGGCGTTAGTACTTGAGGTCATTGTCTGTGTCACAGTAAGCCTTGATCGCCATGCCGTTTCTCCCGTGATTCTAACTATCTCGTAGGAACTTTTCGCCTACAATATTCACCAAGCATGGCATTCTAGATCAAAAGCGACCACAGTCGCTTGAATCTGATAGCTTTCCTTCTGACGGCGGACGCAGAGCTCACTTTACAAGGCGCAGTCAATTTTGTGGGAGCCATGATACGTGAGCGCATTATGCAGCTCAAAGGCGAACTGGAGACCCATAAATGCCCTTCAACAATCACCGGCGCTGCGAAAGGTTCGGGTAGCATCCTAATCAGCCTATTCCCTTCTTCCCCCACCCAAAAGGCCGCTTCCTCGCTAGCCAACATAGATGCAGCACCCGACACAGACACCACTCAGGACTCGCCAGACGATTCGGAAATGCGGGAGACACTGTTAAACTGGGTGACGGGGACATTCAATTGGGCATATGAAGTTGAATATCTCTTCCCTAATTTCGAAGACAGTGAGCAACACCAATCAGGCTCGAGGAGGAAGAGAGGGAGTGAGATCAGGGATTATGGGTGGATTTTCCTGATTAAAGGGCAGGACGTCGGCGAATCTTAAGCATGGTCATATGTATCTGTCGGTAGTGAACACCTAACTTTTGGTTTCCGCCTTCACCGAGCGCCCGAAAGGCGCTAACTGGGTTGTGGGCTTCTTGCCCTCGTGTTTACATCGTGCACGGCTGACAGCATTCCACAGTTTCACCTCGTGGTATAATAGATGCATTCCATCCCAACGCAGTCATTCACCCGACTGTTTGACTCTTCATTGCTGCACCCTTCTTTCAGGGCCAGAGACCGCCTCAACGCCACTCCATACCGTGCGTTGCCAACGGCATCAGGATGTCTGTCGAGAATACGAACGCAAGCACCACTGTGAAAGATCTGAGAGCAGATGACATTATCATCGCGTATGGGATGGTTGGTTCTAGACCCGAGACATTATAGCTGATTTTTATTTCTTCGCGCAGATTTATGGGTCCTGTTGGTGCAGGGAAGAGCTTTGTAAGTTTTTTCCACCACGATATAACGACCTGGTGAATTTAGCTGAGTTGTTGATAGCTAATCGACCTCCTTACGAATCAAAAGGGATGCCGGGCAAGGGACGAACTCAAGTCGACCATGAATGATATTCAAGCTACGCGCGTCACACATGAGAAATATGGAGATCGTATCGTACTCGTCGACACACCTGGATTTGACGATACGACGAGGTCTGATATGCAGATATTGGAGATTATCGGGAAGTGGATGGCTCAAACGTATGTGCTGAGCCCCTTGTTGAGACAAATTCGAAACCTCGAACATTCCACTGCCAGATACGAAAATCACGTCAAACTCAGCGGGATCGTGTACCTCCATCGGATTACAGACAATCGTATGGCTGGGTCTCAATGCAGAAACTTAAGGACATTCATCGAACTTGTCGGGGATAGTGCGATGAAGAACGTCATCCTGCTATCTACGATGTGGGAGAGGGTTAATCCGGATACTGGGAAGAAGAGAGAACAAGAGCTGCGGGAGAGGTTTTGGAAAGTGATGATCGAGAAAGGGTCAAGAACAGATCGTCTGGAAAAGAACACGTTCGAAGAGGCATGGAGAGTTGTGGAACAAATGATCAGGGAACGTGAACAGCGGGAGGCGTTGTTATTGCAAGAGGAGGTCGTGGATCTCAAGAAACGTTTGAACGAGACGCAGGCTGGAAGGCACTTGTACAACCCGTTCCAGAAGTTGTTGTATGAGCAGAAGGCGTTTTTGAAGGGTCTGGCCGAGCAGCTGAAGAACCCAGGCGATAGTCATGTGAAGGAGAAGTTGGAGGAGGAGGCTGCACGTATCGAGGAGGAATTCTATCAGACACTTGAGGAGGCGAAGAAATTGAGGGTGCAGCTTGGGTGGCGCATTCTTTTGTTCTTCCTTGGTACCAAGAGACGAGTAGCATCGGTGTAATGATAGACGAACTTTGTGTATGTATGCTGCTAATCAATTTTCGCGAATGACTTGGTTTACGGGCCGGACCTGATGAAATTCTGGGGGCAATGCTTACAGGACCATGAGCATAGTTAATTATATTCGGATCAATGCAATAAAAATACAAAAAGACGTGTCTCCTCATTCTGTCTGATCACCGTCTACATCCATCGGCGCAGGAGCTCTGTTCGAAACTGCGGATAGCGCCAAGGGTTCGTTTGTGAAGGGCGAATCGTTGTTGGTGGGTGGGTTGTCGGATGCTACTGAAGGATAGGGATTAGAAGACTTCGGGACATTGGGGTAGGGGTTTCCGTTGGGCACGATGGCCACGGGGCCATTGGTTGTTGAGGTGGAAGTGGTACGAGCTGAGGAGGCTGAAGCGCCGTTGACTTTCTTCCCCTTTTCGTTTTTGGGTTGTGCTCGGTAAGCTGTAGAGAGCTTGATTGGAACGAGCTTTAAGTTTATGGAATAAAAGACTAGCCTTGAAATTGAGCTTCAAGCGTCGGCGCAAGATGGTTGAACTCTATGAGCTCAAGGGCCTTAAAAATGTCGGACACAGAGATAGATTTGTGCTGCTTGGAAACGGCAACATCATGTGCTCTGCTTGGCGTCAATTCCCGATACCATAGGGGAACACTGAATCACCTACGTTGCAGCTAATTCTGTTAATATGGCACCTGCGAGGAAGGACAAAGCACTCACCTAGGTAGTTGATAAACACTGTTGAACCTTTGACGAGGGCAAGCACGGTGTCTTTCTGAAGTTTCGCGTTTTCTGGTAACGCGCTCTTTGCGATCTTCGTCACAACACTCTTCGGGAGTTCAAAGTTCTCTATTCCTTCCGATACAAGATCCTGCTGCGCCTGCGCTGAGATGGGAGCACCGCTGGATTCCTTTCGAGGCATACGTGCAGAGCCAAGGGAGATGTCACGTAGTTGTCACACTTCCCTGTTTACACGGCTTCTAGCTGGATCTTGCTCACCGCCGACCACGACGAGCGTGGCAAATTATGACCGACCTCACCATCCTTCATGCTTCCAACTCACTCTACCCACTAACACACGGTCTTTTCTCTAAATCGACACCCCGCTTCATCGTTCAACAGCAACATTCAGCCCCTGTTCACATCAGGCACCATGACGCTGACGAGCTAGTCCAAGACCAAACGAAAAACACCAGCCGTGGACGCCGCTCAAGACCTGAATACGACACTTCATTTCTATCTCCCCCTGTCAATACTTGGAAGTCACCCAACCGCCAACGGAGGCATAGACCAACCAGATCACAGAGCGCACCCCCAGGACCTGACCGGCGACCTAAGCTAGAAGCCACGCCAGAAGCTGCTGTAGAAAATAATATAATAGCACTCGAAGCGCTAAAGCCTCCTAGTAGCTGCCCTCTGCAATCAAAGAGTTTTTCGACCTTTGGCAGTATTGGCACAACTCGTGGAGGTGAATTGTTGCCCCCTCCACCTCCACTTCGTGCGTTTAGTTTCTTGATCAAACATTGATCATGGCTGCTGATATTCGCTACGCCAACAGTCCGTCCAACAACTTTCTGGCGCAAGACTCGCCGCTCAGGTGTAACTGGAGCTTCTTACTCTCCGTCATCTCATCTCGTTCGCCGGTCGACCTATATTGCTGCTGGCCTGCAATTTGACGCACCCATACACGACCTCAGCGCTCTCTGTGTTGAATCTCGCATCGGGTGTATCGTTATCCCACCTGAATTCACCTTCACCCCGAACTAGCGGCTACTCCTCTTAACCTCCTCCTTTTTTTGACGCAAAATCTGAAGGATTGAAGTTCCGACTCCTCGTTGATACTCATACTTATTCGGGTATATGTATTCCCGTTGCATGCGGTAGTGGCAGGACCCCTGGTGACACGACCATTGCAACAGCAGGTTCCCTCTATACCACCTCTCTTACCTGTATCTATACCAACACCCACAATAGAGGCAAACAGCCCCGCCATGACGTGGACATACGATTATTGGTGGCCATTCCCTCCTGCCGATGCGGCTACTGCTACACTCACTCCGACTCACACTCCTACGGCCATACCTTTCGTTAAGCCAACGCGCGATCAGATCGTCCTTCTTCCGGTGACATCACCATTTCTGTCGGCCGCAAATGGTAACCAGAATTAAACCACTTTTGAGCCCCCACCACCACTCCAGTCTCCTTAGCATTCGCACCCATTATGTTCACCAGCTCCTCCGCCATCTCTCTCGTTCCCTCATTGTTGTTGTCCGACACCAGTAGTTCGAAGGCCGCAGGGCCAGCGACCCCTAAGAAAAGAAACTTCAACATCTCCTACTTCACCCTAATTCTTTGTCTTGCGGGTCTTTCTCCTCAGCGGAACGAGATGGTTGATCTACGTCTGTTACACTCGGAAACTTAAATACCGCTGCTCCTCGTGTCCAGCAAGTCCCTTCGGCAGCTACGTTTACAATTCTGTTGCCATCTCCGAGTATGAATATAATAAAGGAGGCCGAGAGCCGGGGTTAGCGCCTGAGACGAGGGAAGCGCCGGAATTCGAAGTTTGCTCCGTCGATCCTGAGCGCCAATATGGCATCGACGATATGGTGCGGGGTGATGACGCAGGTCTTAATATCCCCGGTTGCCTTTATCAGCATACTAGAGAACTCTGGTTTGATCATAGCTACCGACAGCCGTTGATCGAGGGTGAACAATACCAATTCTATCGGCCTCGTGCACAGCTACAGGACTCTCCTGACGAGAAGGGCGACATTGAAGGGGAGGGGAAGGGGGAAGTAGTGGAGGACACACACACAAGCTAAAACGCATTTTCGTCCTCGTAGGGACAGGCAGGAGTTTGAGAAGAGGAGCAGGTCCCCGCGGCATATTTGCACCCGTGGAAATTTGCCCTCACATGTATTCCGAGTCTGACTTGAAACCTGAACATGGGCTTGAAGTCGAGAGCGAGGTCCATGGAGTGCGAGACGGTTACTCTGACGCCAAAAAGAATACGGGGACGATTGAGCGACAAAAGAAGTTGTTGGGAAATGCGCAACCGGAGGTTCAAAAGGGGGAGAGGGTGCCGAGAACAAGTGGGCCGAGTGCGACTCAGAAGATTCGGGAGACTACCCAAAATGTGAAAAGTGCTGAGAGTGCAATGTCTTCCAAGATTTCTTGGACAGAACGGAGTGTCTATAGTTGACGGAAATGACGACCAAATTGGGGAGGGAGCGGGAAGGGAGAAAGGGTTCAGGTTGATGGTGAAGAGTCCTCCATTCCGGAACGAACTGCTAGCCTGCTGGGGGTCAGTGAAAGACGGTCAGCACATGTGACGAGTGAGGGAGCGGGCGGGGGCTGGATGGGAAAGACGACTAATGCGCTTGGGCCCTCGATCCCAAGGCTTTCGGGGGGGGTGGTAAGAATGATGACGAGTACACGGCCTTGCGCAAGCCTTTGAGTCGGACGCGTCCGGGTTCACTATCTAAGCGGAACCAAGGCAGTGACGATCAAGCTCGGACTCGACGATCTTCCCGATCCAAATTCTCATTTCAGGCCGCCCAAGCTTTGAAGAGATGTAGATCTTCATACTCGCGACGGGATACTTTCTCCTCCGTCTCTAGCATGAACGAGGTCCCAGAACAAAATAAAGGGCTACAGAGTCATCGAGACCGTATTGCGAATTTGCCAGCGGGGGTGGTATTTAATCCGCCACTGGTCGGGTTTTGTGCATTTGAGGAAGAATGTTTGGATCCTTGTCCATCCACTAGAATTAGAGGGTGAACGCTTTCTAAAGACGCGCGGTGGCATAGTGCATACTCGTGAAGTAACTCTCCTTAGGAAACGACAAACAGCCTTGCCAACTGCATCAACCGCGACAGTTGCTCCATGATTCAATCTATCCTTGCATCCCCTAACTGATGTTTGTCTCCACTAATATCTACATATCAACGCTTATGACTCACTTGTTCGTCGTAAACACAATTAAGGTCATTTCATATTCTGCGCCTAATTAGATGGCGTCTCCTGAATTAATATAAGAATGACATATAGTGCTCGCCATGTACTTGGAGACTTCTGAAGTCAATGATATCTTGAGCCTTCCGCAGATTGTAAGTTTGAGGGTGAGTTCTAGAGAGGATCAAGTCATCGTGACAAGCGGTTTAGAGAGATAGAAGTCGAGATTTAATTGAGAGATATAAAACGGGTTACGGGGGAATTCTATGGTATCTATGCAACTACAAGGAGTGGTTATATAGCATCTGCGAGATCTAAGCACATGTAAAGCGAGTGTAGCTAAGGCATCATATCAGGACGTCGTAACGTCAATTCAAGCGAAATCTGTTAAGGCAACTATCGACAATCCGTGCACGCAAATCCAGCCACGCCGAAGCGCGTCAAGGCGCGGATTCCTCACGTAGCCGCACGGCTACTCCCACAAGATCACCAGCGAATATTTTGGATCTACCATGTGAACTGGAACATCCTGCGAGGACATTCGAAGCTGATACGCTGAAGAGCATGGAATCCGAGACAGATAATAGGGTGTGCACGAAAGACAGCGTACTAAAGCAAACAAGTTAACTTCTCTCAAGGACTTCATCTGCATTCGCATTTGAGTTCACAATAGAAAGTCACCAAGTAAGTGAAGCTTGGTCAGGCCTGGCTGCTAATTTCGTTAAAACGTCACCAAACGAGAAAATGCATCTATCAAGTGTTAACTTCGTCACTCCATACCTTCTTCGGAACGCTTCACATGCCCATTCGCCACAGCCTGTGACACGCCCATAGTCAAATCTGCAATCCCCACACCAGTCAGCAGCGGAAGTTCCACGGAATCTCAGATTCATCCCGAGAGGTGCTCCCAAGCACTACCTGTCCTATCAATAGATGAGCGCTAGGCAAAAGCCCTGAAACGTTCATTAGTACGGGCTCAGAAGTCACAGCACACACACCTCTCCCACAACCCTTCAACCCTTCGCTCAAAAACAATGCCAATCTTCTCCAGAGCCCAGGGGATAGTGGTCAATAACTCTCATTTTACGGACGCGCAGCAGATAACTAATGTTTCAAACGGACCAAGCGGTAAGCCTCTCTCTACAGGACAAGCAGATAGCTCAACTAATGTTGTCCGTTCTCAGGCATCGAAATCCTGCTCGAGGCATCGACTCCTGAAGCAGCACACGATTCCTCCGTTCGTGACCCGGCACCCAACTGTCACCCTGGAACCCGGGAGCAATACGTGGAGGATACCGTACAATGGGCGATACCTGCGATTGGTGCCACTCCTCTGCCTATCCTTTGGATGAGTGGGCCAGCTGGAGTTGGTAAATCCGCCGTAGCACAGACTTGTGCGGAGAAGCTCAAGGATCGAGGAAAGCTCGGTGCAGCTTTCTTCTTTTCGATCAACGGGCGAGACAAACCCACTCGCTTCTTCACCACCATCGCGTACCAGCTGTCTGCTGAGTTTCCCGATTACCACGATCTTGTTGAGAAGAAAGTGCGCCATGACAAAACCCTTGTCGACAAGTCGTTGGCATCTCAGTTCAACGAGCTGATTGTCGAACCTCTGCGAGAACTAGAGAGGAATGGGAAGAGGATCGGGAAGAGGATCGCTATATTTGTTGATGGACTGGACGAGTGTGAGGGGGAAGATGCACAGTGTGCAATCATTGAAATCGTGGCCAAGGCGGCTCGAGAAGGTGCTATTCCCCTCTGCTGGGCGTTCTTCAGCCGCCCAGAGCCCCGTATCGCGGCAACGTTCTCCAAGGTAGATATCGCCCGACTCTGTTACGTGACGGTACTCCCTATTTCGCGTGACGCCGATAGAGATATCGAGCTCTATCTCCGTGCAGGCTTCGAAAACATCCTCCGGCACCATAATATATCCACAGAATCTCCATGGCCCTCTGAGGACGTGATCAAGACCCTCGTTGCTGCTGCGGGTGGCTTGTTCGTCTATCCGGCAAGCATTCTCCGGTTCATTGCTCAATCGGGGGCACTTGGACCCGAGGAGCCATTGCGTGCCGTTCTCGCTGTTATCTCGGACTGCCCTAGCACCCCTAGTAGCTCTAAGTCACCCTTCGCGGAGCTAGACGCATTTTACACGTTGATCATGCGACGCATCCCCGTCGAGATGCTTCCATCCATTCGTCTCCTACTCGCTATCCTATGCCATGCCAATTCAACTATGAGTGGGATAATAGTGGGAAACGTGTTGAAACTGTCCAGGATGCAGTTCCAAACCATATGCAACCGAATGAGCGCTGTGCTTCGAGTTTCAGACCGTGACCAACCTCTTGAATTCGATTGCGGCACTGATACTAGTCGTCCATTCTACCAACAAAGTAATGCCAGCCCTGGGGCCATTCAGAAGCTTCGGGGTTCAATCTATTTTCAACTTGGCGGGAATATGTCTTTCTATCACAAATCATTCCAGGAATTTCTCATCGATCCCGGACGTTCGGACGTGTTTTGGTTTAAACCTTTCGCAATATACCAAGTTCTTTTTAAGCACTGCTACAATTTGCGACGCCACTCCGAGGAAAGCTACCATTCTCAGTGCTCAGGTGAGTCTTCGTGCCTCATCATGACCTCTTCCCTAACTGCATACGTCACTAGAATTAGTCTCGGTACCTCACGCACCTGATTCCGCGTTCTCACTTTCCTATCCTCACACCACTGAATTGACCAACTCTATCATCAAGGCAGAGGTTCATTGTTTGGTCGCGCACTTGTGCGGCCGGCTTGCAGACCAACCTCAGTTGGACATGAAATTACTACAAAAACACGGATATGCTGATTTTCGCAAGACCTTGTATATCTGGGCAAATCTACATGGGGGATATTCTACTTGCCAACTTTGGGACTTACAGGGACGCGCGAAAGCAGACCGCGGGACAGTACTATTCCGACTTCACCCTAGAGAATTTTCGAAGTTTGCAGTCACCGAATTCAAGAAAGTTGTGCTATTCCCTTCGATGCACCGAGAAATCACTGACCACTACTCTTGAAGGGCGTTGAACGTCGTCAGAAGGCGGGGGTCCTGCAGCCATATTCTCCCGACTCCGCTTCTTCACTCTGGCATCTCCTTCGGAAGATGACCCTGGGTCAGGTTGAAACAGGGTTATATCTCGCTGGGGTTGGCTCCAAATCAATGTTCTGGTATTGGGAAATCAATAATGCGAAACAGTATTACCAAGAATTCTATACAGACAATTTGGTTGATGGTGAAAAGATGTATCAGGAGGAACGGTTTGATCTGTGGTTCGGCGAGGAAGAAAAAGTGTAGTTGTAAAGGTACGAGAGTTGTAATAGTAGTGATTTGGACGAAATATATGTAATCAAAAACGCTCAGGGAAAACCAGCATCTAACGTTGGTTCTTCATGGCGGCTTATCACACAGTTGAACTAACGATAGCTCACTACCATCACTTCGTAACGGGGTGCACACGATGAGAAATGAATATGATGCAAACCGACTTTGTCACTCCCGCCTCCTTCCCCTCCGAGGTCTTTACATTGCTGTACCTGAAGGCCTGACATATTCACAGCCCAAAACTGCGATCGTCGCACCTTCAACAACACGAAGCCCCATGCCGTATCGTATTCCTCCCCACAATCCTTACTACACCAAATCCAGGAGCACTACCAACTTCATGAATACCACGGACATCATTGTGGTCTTGGAATCCATTGTGGGTATTTTTGAGTTGGCATTTCATGATAAATTGGAGAGTCGAGCTATGAGATACGGTTTAATTCATCCAAGTTGTAGATGCGTTTGAGAATTTGACGTGCGCAAAGGGAGGGAGAAGGTTCTTTCTCTGGGGGAAGAATGCGTGACGCAAGGAGAGGCTTGGGAAGTGCAAGGCTCCCATTCTGTGTCTAGTCGAAGTCGGGTGTCTGGGCGTAGGGGCATGAGATATTCAGTTAATTAGTCACGAGACACGTTTCTACTCGTCTGCAATTTACTTACCGTGCCAATGAACGGGTCTAGAGCTTCCATTAGTTGGAAAGTATGAAAAATGCTGGGTTCTTACATCTGACATAATGTGAGAAGGTCTTATAGGAGCATCTTCCTTCGAAGAGGGGAGGTCAGAAATCAAGCAGAAAGTGAGTGAAACAACAAAGAGACGTCAAGGCTATAGGAAGGAATCCGACGGCAAGAATATACTCCTCCAGCTCAAATACGAGCGCTGGTGCTACACAGGAACGCTCGTTGGATGTAGAGCTGACGCGAAGAGGAGGATTGATCAACTCGTTAGCAACAATGTCAGCGACCTTTTCGCATTTTGGCATCAACTACGTAAAATAACTTGGATTTGTGTGAGAGTGGGCGTGAGGCAAAATGGGGGAGGTTCGGAAGGTGTCGATTGGGCCTGGGGGTGGCAATAGGTATGTGGAACGGCCAATCGGTACTTATTCCTGTACACACGCCAAGTGGCGTATCTAAACACGGGTCGTAGCCTACGACTATGAATCGGAGGGCACTCAGATGAAACAATCAATTCTGGCCGTAAAACAGCATTCGGATCCAGTCAGCCAAGTAAAACCAAGTACAACTAACCGTAACAGAAGTACATCTGCAACCAGGTGACGGACAGCTTTAAGTGCAAAAGCCACTAGACGCAAAGAAGCTCCACATGTCCGCGCTATAGACATATTGATCTCGAACCAGTGTTTCGATGTTGGTGGCCTATTCCTGAATCAGAAAGATGGCATGGGGGATAAGAACACCTTACCGGAGGCGGGGGACGGACTAGTCCAAAGTCGATAGGAACTGCGGTATTGATAGTACCGGTGGAGGGCACGTACCACTCCAGGCAATGTGAGCTCTCATACGGAACTGAAGCTGAATCGAGACTTACATTTCCGGGATGATTATCTCCATGAACGAATCCAGCACCAGTAGCGAGTCTCTGGTTCTGGCTTACAATTACGGTACGAGCAGTTGTCATGTCCGCCTCGCAAGCAGCCCTTCTTGCGAACATAGTTTTATTTGCGTTCCATCGGAGCCAGATCTCACCCCCGGGGGCGGGCGCAGTGATCATCCAAGTATAATTCAAGTCAGAGCCACTCGCTACGAAGATGTTGGTTCCCAAGACTTGAGAAGCCCTCTGTGTGTTTGTGATTTCATTTGTGAATGCCTGGCTCGGCGGGTTGACGCGGGTAGGTCGCTTGGCATAGAAAGTTCCGCCTCCTACGACGGCTTGTGCTTCGAATGTCTGAAGAGATCACGTCAGATGATGTTTTGGAATGGTGAGAGAATAGTTCTGACGAACCGCAGCACCTCCTTCACCAGAGACTTCCCTGATTAGCCTGTACTGTCTCCCGCCAACCGTGATTGCTGCAAAAGTTTGTTAATAATGTTTCGGTTTACGGGTGGAATAAGCTGACTTGATCCAACGCCTTGCCTTCGGACAAGGTCAATGGATCCTGCAATATCCACGGGAAGCGCCGCAGCAAAGACTTTGCTGGCGAGATAGAGAGCGACGAGGAAAATGGGAGAGGCAAACTTCATTGCAGATTGTGCTGGAGCTAAGCTGGGGACGGTCATAATAGCTTGCGAGTTTTTATGCGATTTTCGCCAGAGCCTACCCACGATTACACCGGCTAGTCCTGCGTTCAAGGTTAGTCAAGCAATGAAAGCACCGAAGAGAACATTCTGATTGCTCCAATGTCTACTCCTAAGCTTCTGGAAGGAAGTGGGTCAGTAGACGGTTTGAGAAAGCGCAAAGGTATGGCCATATTCGCGGTGCTGACAGGTAGTATGGTCTGATCTGACCCCGAAACCAAAAAAGCAGCTAGAAGCTATTCAAGCGCCATTAACAAACACAACGCATCCTGCTGTAAGGGCCGGAGACCGAGGACAAACTGAGTAGTCCAGTGAATGGAGGAAAAGAAGCGGAGAACTTCAGCGACTCGAGTTCAAGCTGCCCCCACTCCTCAAGCTTGTAGCTCATGCACGGAGCATTGACGTTATTGAGCGTTCCATATCGTGCTATCTCAGCCCGTGATGAGCCGTGGGGTTGGCGGAACGTCCAAGGCAGACTTTGATGTTTGCCATTCGCATGTCACCAGTGTCAGCTGTGTCACACCGCGTAACGTGACACCTGGATCATCGATCGAGGACTTCTTGATAAATGTCGATACGGCAGTCAATCGCAGCACATATTGCCCGAATCCTTAGATTACATCAATAGACTACAGCTTCTTTAATTGTAGAACACGGGAGAACACAGTAGGCTTTATGCGGATCTCTTGTCCTTGAGACCCATAGTCCTTACATGTCTGGACATAATCAGGTCTAAGGTCTTGGTGCGCAGCAAATACAAGACGTCAAATTTCAATGAACTTCAAGCCACCTGAGGTAGCTCTTCTATCATCTACCTCCTTTTCGGAACCGTGCGGGCGCCCCAAGCACAAGGGACATTAAAGGAAATGACTCCACAATCTGTAGTCTCACCAGGAGTCGGGTATGCAGTCCAGCTCACCTCTCTTGGGTAAAAAAAAAATGCTTCCGTCATCTGCAATTGAATAGTTGAGTGTATCGGTAGCTGACAATGTAGATTCTAATGCGCAAAGTACAGACTAGGGATTTACCCCAACTCAACACGCTAATGGCCGGAGAAAGGATGAGTCATTCAATTGCTAACGATTAGAAGCCAGATCTCCACCCTTGCCGCTCCGAGTCCCTTGGGTTGACGGTACCATATGATTAAGGCACTAAAAGCGACTGGTCTCTTCACCAAGAACACAGCACATGGAAATTCACCCTGGGTTTGGATTGGTTATCTCGGGCTTATGTGGAAAGGCAGCGAGGTCTGAATTCAAAAAAGCTCGCAGACTCGGCATTTGCAACCTTCTCGATGGGGCACCTCCTATGCGCCGCAAGCGAATGTGCGGGAAGCTATCTTGTGAAGTCGAATTACTGCTACAACCACCCAACGTTCAGATTTACTTCGCTTTCCCGCTTTCTCCGGCTCATGCAGCGGGAGGATGTAGTCTAAATTGGGTCCCGAACATCCTCCAGAAGCTTGTTTTATCTTAGGGGCGGTTCAGGTCAGACCGTCGCACTTTTCTCAAGCCATCTACTGACTAATTACTCCTCACTAGAAGCATGGGAACGGAGAGTGAGTTTCTCAGAACCTCTTTTTATGGTTTGTATGAGCTTCGATTGCAGCCTCACCCAGCACAACTGGGGGTAAGCTCTAGTTAGAATCAGATATAAAGCTCACAAGATTCTACAAACGGTTACTCCCCAGTTCAGCGACTCCACAATTTGTAATGAAGTTCGCCTCTTCTATTGTCCTTTTCGCTCTCTGGCTCACCGTGGCAGCCTCTGCTCTGGCGCTTCTTGTAGATGCTCAAGAACCCGCGGATCTTGTCCAAAGGCAAGGCATTGGATCAAGTCAGCTTATTCTGCATAGAAATCTCAAAAATGCTGGCATGAAATTGCAGCAATTACGGTCAGCGGTAAAAAGTACAAGCTAATTAGGGAAGTGTCTAGCGAAGGAGGTGCCTCGGCTTGTACTTGAATTCCCTTCTAGCTGCAAGAACAACGATGTTACGTGAACTATTCAGACATTCGAAGCGCAAGCCGTCGTAGGTGGCGGCACATTCTTCGCCAAGCAACCTACCCGCATAAATCCACCGAGCTAGGCCTTCATGCAGGAGGTCACAAACACCCAGAAAGCTTCCCAAGTGCTGGAAACCCATATTTTCATAGCAAGCGGCTCTGGTTTGAATTATACTTGGATGATCACCGCACCTGCCCCTGGGGTACGGTCCGCGAGACGTCATCATGGCCAGCAGATAGCCGCGTTTCGTATTCACGTTGATTCAGCGTCCCACAAGCGCTCGAATCCCTTCGCTGCGAGATCCGGCGCGCACCGCTAGTCTTAGCGTCTAAGTAAAACCAGAAGCGAACGTCATTTACACACTACCTAGCGCGCGACCGTTACCAGCCGTATGCATGTTCATACATAACATCTGCTTTACAACAACAGCATAGCATCAGAACAGGAGGAAGAACGAAGCGGGGCAGTCCCAATACAAATACAAGGAGGCCAGAATGAAGTTCAGTCAAATCTCAGGAAGAGGACACAGGTTCTTCAACAAACGTTTGTACGTCTCCTTCTGCTCGACCTCAAACTCCAAATCCTCCATGAAATATGCGAAGAGACGTCCTTGAATGCAAGCCTGGTGCAGCTCGAGTGGCATCGCTCTCCAGCCAAGGGCAAAAAAACGTTTATAGAGATCGATAAGCATTTTATGTTCCCCCGTGGTTCTGCAATTAAAGAAGCCATAGTCTATGGATACGGAAGGAATGGGGCGATATGCGGAGTCTTCATACCCATAGATAGTCTTGACTTCGATATATTGCTTTAGATTCCAAACCGATTTATTCCCGCGGGGGGTTCCCGAAAGAACGTCGGTGATCAGGAGGCCTGAATCGACGTTCAAAGGGGGTGTGATGTCGATTCCCTTGGCCCTAAAAAGAGAGACGAGAGTAGAAGAGGTGTATGCAGTGCAGAATTCGTCGAAGGTACATCGGTGGATTAGTTTGATGTACGATCGAGCGAGTTCCATCTCAGCTGCATAGTCTCCGCAGGCGCAAAAGCCAAACGTGATCCAGAAGTCGTGATTGGGCCCTGGGTGGGTTCTTGCTAAAAGCATCGTGTAGAGAACGAAGCAATCACTATTCTCCTCGGGAACAGATTTTTGATATCGACGAATATCTTCAGCGGAAGCCGTGGGGGACCTCCCTATGAAACGCCAAGCGTCACGAAGCATGTCGTCCGCCTGCGAACGCACTTCTTTCCAATCCTTGGCTTGGATTCCACTAACCACATGCTCGTTCTCAAGAAACCAGGCGTAATACCCTCCCCTGTTCCCTTCAGGAAGGCGTCCAAATTCCTTCTTTATATTTTCTACCAGCATACCATTCAACCTCCACTTGTGTACTGTGTAGGGCTTCACCTCAAGATGCGTGAAAAGGCCGACGTACAGCCCAAAAAGCATATGCGGGTGCCTTGTCCTCCAGAACCCATAATCCTCGCATGTCTGGATATGATCGGGTATAAGGTCTTTGCGCACGGCGAGCGCAAGATGGTCCGCGGTGTTGATGGGTCTCGGCGGGTTGCAGTCGAAGATATGACTGACCCAGTCGCTCAGCTGACATTCCCGGCTACAATACCAGGCTTTTTTGCATGCTGAGCATTGCTTTGGGGATGGGCACGTTTCGGAACAAGAATTGCATTCGCGAGCAGGCATTTGCCTTCAAGTTCATGTCAGTCATAGCAGTTTCCTTGGTAAGGTCGACCATACGCACTATCAGACGCAAAAGTTGTAGGGAAGGTGGTCGTGGAGGTGTGGTATAGGGTCAAAACGTGTTGACGCAGACGGGATCACAATGAGGACCGTTCACACGAGTCCATGCACAGACACGCAGGCACAAGCCCAGTTCGCAGTGACACGCGCCTGACATGATTAGTCCCTCAATAGTGGCAATGGTAGATAAAGTTACAAGGATATAAATGAGATGGCAGGCATGCACATTACACTCGATATTCTCCTGACAACAGGCCTATTCATTTGGGAAGGTGATAGAACGAATGAAACAGGAATGAATTAATAGATCATGGCCAGAATCTACGGGCAAGTAACTTTAAAAATGTATACAGACATTCGAATGCACACACGCGATCCTCCCCGGATGCCTGTAGCACAGTTCACCTCCCGTAAATAAGAATATAAGTGATGAAGGCCAATCATTTATTCACACACTACCTAGTGCGGGTTCGTTTCCAGCCGCCTGCCATAGTCATACATAATAACATCCGCTTTTCGACAGCAATGTAGTATCATAACAGGAGGAAGGAAGCGGGATAGCCCTAATACAAATACATGGAGGCTAGAGAGGAATTCAATCAAATCTCGGGAAGAGGATACGGATTCTTCAACAACCGTTTGTACGTCTTCTTCTGCTTAAGCTTGAACCCCACATTCTCCGTGAAATATGCGAAGAGACGTCCCTGGATGCAGGCCTGGTGTAGTTCGAGCGGGTTCGCGCTCCAGCCGAGGGCAAAATACCCCTTGTAGAGATCGAAGAGCAATTTGTGTTCCTCCGCGGTTCTGCAGTTAAAGAAGCCGTAGTCGGCGGATATGGAAGGAATGGCATGATACGTAGTGTCCTTGTCTCCATAGATGGTGTTGACTTGGATATACTGTTTCAGATCCCAAACCGATTTATTGCTACGTGGAGTTCCGGATAGAACATCGGCGACCAAAAGGTCTGAGTCGACAGTCAAAGGGGTTGTGATGTTGGTTCCCTTGGCTCTGAAAAGAGAGACGAGAGAAGAAGAGGTGTATGCAGTGCAGAATTCGTCGAAGGTGCATCGATGGATCAGTTGGATGTACGATCGGGCGAGTTCCATCTCCGCTTCTTGGCACTCGCAGGCACAAAAGCCAAACTTGATCCAGAGCTCAAGGTTGGGTCCTGGGTGCGCTCCTGCCAAAAGCATTGCATAAAGACCGAAGCAATCATTAATTCTCTCGGGAACGGACTTTTGATATTGACGAATTTCGTCAACGGAAGCTGTGGGAGACTTTCCTATGAAACACCAAGCGCGACGAAGCATATCGTCCGCTTCCGATTGTTCTTCCTGCTTCCTGTCCTGGCTCCGTGCTCCACTGACCACATGTTGGTTTTCAAGAAACCAAGCATAATACCCACCCCTACTTCCTTCCGGAAGGCGTTCAAATTCCTTCTTGATATTTTCAACCAGCGTACCATTCAATCTCCACTTGTGCAACGTGTAGGGCTTCACCCCCAAACGCGCAGGGTCGAGAAGACCGATATACAACCCAAGAAGCTTGCCCATCTCTCTTGTCCTCGAGAATCCATAATCCTCGCGTGTCTGGATATGATCAGGTATAAGGTTTTCGCGAACAGCGAGTGCGAGGTAATCCGCGGTGTTGATTGGTCTCGACGGATTGCAATCAAAGATATGACGGACCCAGTTATTTCGCTGGCACTCTCTGCTACAATACCAGGCTTTTTTGCATGCCGCACATTGTTTCGGGGGCGGATCTGTTTCGAGGCAACTGTTGCATTGGCGAGCAGGCATCGCCCTGGATATTCAGGTCTGTTACAATCCATTACGATGTGACCCGACAAAGGTTATTCATACGCACTGGCAGCTGCGAGTCGCGTATGGATCTGGGCGAAGTCGGTGGTGGAGAGAGTGCGGTGTTGATAAGGGTTGTGTTAGCGCTGGCAACCCACGAGCTGGAGGTTGTTCACACGGGTCCATTCGCACACGCAGGTAAAGATCCAGTTCACTATGAACTGTGCTGAGGGTGGTCATTTCCCTCGGTGGTAGTGATGGTGAATAAAGTTGCAAGGCTCAAATGAGTCAGGTTCCGAAATTTATGGCAGAAACATACATACCACCCTCGACATCCTGCACCTTTTGGGAAGATGATGGAATGAGTTAATTCGAACGAATGGAGATTACTAGTGAGACAGTTTTCGACTTCGAAATCAGTCCAGACAAATGCTCAGATACCACAAACATCAAACAACAGCCACCTCAAAGCCTAGTCAGTCGATACATCCTCCTCCACAACCTTCACACTACGGTATCTCACAGCCTGCAACAAATCCGCAACTGTAAATACAACCGCAACACCCTCACTAACGTAAAGCCCATTCGCCTTCGTATCCCTCCCCAGGACACTCGGAGATAAATATATGAACGTCAACAAATGTCCCAACATCCATAACACCGCCACGGATTTATACTTTCCCGCATACGTTCTCGAGTGGAAATTCATCACCAACTGGAGAATTCCGCCAGTAAAGTGAAGGGAGCTGACCAAGTTGTCAACATATTTGAGGATGGTCGGTGTGTGTGGGGAGAGCGGTTCGAGTGAACTTGTCGAGGTTGGGAGTTGGATTCGTGGTGCTATGAGATGGGTTGTTAACGGAACTAGGAAGTGGAAAGTCGCGAAGAGGACGAGTAAGATCTGAGGAGGTAGTTTGAGTATATCATACACCTTCGATAAGAGCCATAACTTACTGCTAGCCTTCTCCCCACAGAAATTCTTCCTTCAACTCTCGCGCTTGCACGTTCCAGGTGTGTAGCCTTGGCGAAATAGATCCTCGGCGTCCACCCTTCAGCCTTTGTACCACCTGCACCATCTTGTTTCTTCGTCGACCAGCTAAACTCGAGCCTCAACACCGCTTTGAGCATAAACAGCATCGGGAGTGCGTCAAAGAATTCCACAAGTACTAGTGTCGTGGTCGGCAAGAAACCGCGACTATACTTTTGCTTGAAGACATCTTCAAGTATCTCTCGGAATGACTCAACGAGATTCCCCAATGCAAATAACATCGTCCCAAGGCGTGCAATACCAATTGTACTGGTGCGAGTGTACCAGTAGTGCGTTTGTAGCAAATAGACGAGAATGTGCATTACCCCTCTAAAGCAAAGTTCATGAGCCTGGGGTTTCGCTGTCGGCTGAGCAGCGCTGCAGGATGGGACTCACAATGCAAACATAAGGATGCCTGAACGACGAGGGTGTGCGTCCTCGTGGATTCTGAGGCCAGCCAACCCCACTAATCAAAAGGGAAAAAGACGGCTCACTTTGAGCGAGACCAGGTAAAAACTCAGAATTTAGAGAAACGTACGATAGAAGTCATGGTTCTCTTGTAAATCCTGCAACTCGTGCTCTGGTGCTGTCATATTGTAAATAGGAGGGGCTGTTGATTCTGCGAACATCATCTGGACGCTTGTGGCCCTGGAAAATGCAAGCCTCCAGGTCACATTAACATATTCTTCGTCTTTTAAAAGGAGATAAGTCTCCGGTCCGATGTATATTAGATGAATAATAATACCTGGGACTGAGACCTGATTCAGGGAGTCCGTTGTGCCTTCTCTATCCACGGGAACCGGGATGAGGTCCTATTGATGCCTTAGATCATGAGATACATGCAAGATTTTCATGGTCGTACCTTTGGTCCAGGAGCTTGCTGAATCGCAGAAAAATATGGTGCATACATCCACTCTGTTCTCCATTTCCCGTTTCCCTTGTGCTCAGTATCCGAAGCATTGGGTGGGATACGTAACTGAACTTTCGTTTCAAATACTCCGTTTGTCAAATAGGACCGTTTGCATTGGTACCACTCTGGGGTTGCGTATGGGCGTTTGGTTTTCAGGTCGATACACTAGACCGAGGGTATAAGTGGGTACTTTTGTTGGGGACGACATGAAAAATTACAGTCTGGTTTATGAGTCTTTTATGTGCTATGTTGTATAACTGTCGATTGAATAGCTCAGTCTCGTCGACGACGAAAAGGTGAGTGCTGCAGTTGGCGTGTTCGTCGTAAGGCGGGGTCGCTAGAACAGTTTAGGGACGAGGTACCTACCGAGTGACGACATAAGGATGTTGTTCTGTTACGCGCTTCCTATTGCCGTTGTATTGGAGGACGAAACCGGATTGTATCTGGTCGTTTTTTCCTTGACTTTGCATATCCAGTGAACCATCGTCCATCCAATCCGCTTCGCCATCGGAATCGTAATTTGATTCTTGTTGCGTGGAGTCGGATTCGTCTATTGTGGGTGGTGTGGGCTGACGGTTTGTAATGTTGTGGAACTGGATCAGTGGTATAGAAAACCCAAAGCTATCATATATTTGTTCCCGGAGCGTTGGTTCTTGTTCCCTGTAAAAAGCGAATGAATGAGAACAGGAAATAAGTGTTGGTAGGAGGATAACATACCATTTTCGGACAGTTGGCACTTGTTGTCCTCGGGGCCTCCAGGTCGTATAATTCTTAACATGGTCCAACCACGCAGGTTTATTTGACTGAGTGAGGACGAAAGACGCCCGAAGGTCGTAGTTAGACAAGTTTGTTTGTTTGCTGCAATATTAACCCGTGTCAGCATGAAGGATGTCTGATACCGGAGAACTCACAAATGGCTTGTTGGTACGCTTAACGTCACGTTCGCCAGCGCATTCGCACTCTTCAGACTAACGTCCCTAAACACCGTCTCGGAAAATATCAGCCTCTCCTGATACTCTCCCCCATCAACACGAATAACGCCATCAGCCCCCCGTTCATCTCTGACCCACACGGAAGCAATGATATCAAACGTTGTGTTCTTTGTAATCATCGGTCGGACGACCTGCGACCAGTCGGAAACCTCTGCATTGGCTTTGCCATGGTACAACCTGACATGCGTGTGCTGAAAGGCATACCAGACGCTGCTGACAAAGGAGTAGGTGATTGCACCTCCGACGAGCATGGAGATCGCGAGAGTTGTCCATAAGCAGAGTTTCCATGCTGAGCGGGGTTTACGTTGAGGTACGCCCGGGTTGAGCTGTAGTTGATTGTTTTCGTGTGCCTTGGTGGCTGGGGGAGAGTCTGTCATGGGTTTGCGTGCTCATGTTGGAGAACTGCGGGTTTTTAAATCATATTTTAGGGTCGTCGGCACCTGTTTTAGTGGCCTGGAGACCAACTGCAACTTCGATACAAGATTTGATCGGTGATGAAAACCAGAATACGACCAACTCTTTGTCATATTCCACATTTGCCATAACCCATGCTCTGGCGTAGCCGATAGTTCTCCCAGGACAAAGTCGGCTTCTTTGTGCTTTAGTGCTGTCTTATGACCCATGCTCTATCGTAGTCCGTAGCCCGAACACGAGACAAGGTGCTATAGGTTATTACAAAGTCGGCTGTACCAGGCTGTACCTTGAAACCCGATGTGGTTCACGTGGATGGAGAATCACGATAAGATAAGCCGAGTTGATATTCACACGACCCCAATTACAAACGAAATTCGGCGGGAAAGTTGCATCGTCCAATAGTAAATGGTTGGACGAAATGCAGCTCTCCTCATCTGTCGTGTAGCTCTTCCTCATCGTCGTCCATTCCACACATCCCACCACCGTTTCAGGATGTTTCAACTCCCCGGCCAGCCCGTCCTCCCGTTCCACAAAGAGCGCACCGTCGCCGTTTCTGCCGTCCGTCGTGCATGCATCGTCACTCAGAAGGTTTTTGAAACGTTGGTTGAAGGCGAGTCTATAACCAAGTCAGACGAATCACCTGTTACCGGTGCGTGGGTGGAGTGATACACTGCGTTTGTGATGCTGATACTGATGTCTGTTGGTACCGGGGTTGTTACCATGTAGTGGGTGATTATGCTGCACAGGCCTTGATTTCTTCGATACTCGGTACTGTTTTCCCCGAGGACCCGATCGTTGGAGAAGAGGATGCTTCTGAGCTGCGGAAGCCGGAGAATAAGGAGATGTTGCACCACATCACGTCGCTTGTGAATGAGGGTTTGACGGATGAGCGGCTATACTATGAGAAGGAGGAGTGGGCGATTGGAGAGGGGTACGATATTTCACCACGGGAGGTGAGAGATGCGATTGACAGAGGGAAATACGAAGGAGGGAATGCCGGACGTGCGCTTGTTTGATCTTTCTCAATGCGCTTGTGCTCATATTGTATGGATAGGTATGTGGACGATTGATCCTATTGACGGAACGAAGGGGTTCTTGCGGGGAGAACAATATGCTGTCTGTCTCTCGTTAATTGTAGACGGAGAGGTGACAGTTGGTGTCATTGGCTGTCCAAATCTCCCACACCGGACGAGCAAGCCAGATGGACCAAAAGGCTACATCTTCGTCGCAGTCAAGAACCAGGGTTCGGAGCGAGTGAGTCCCGGCCTCGTCTCCCGGCCATCTTGGCGCTGATTTTTGATTTAGTTAACGATGAAAGGCTTCGAACCAACTATTATCAGCATGCCTACTGTTCACCCCGCGGATCTCATCGTGTTGGAGTCGGTCGAATCTGGTCATTCATCACACTCGTTCAACTCTCGTGTTTCGGAACTCCTGACTGTGGAAGAGCCACCGCTTCGGATGGACAGCCAGGCCAAATACTGCGCGCTCGCTATGGGAAGGGGACATTTATACCTACGGATGCCTACACGTCCCGACTATGAAGAGAAGATTTGGGTACGTAACTCTCCTCTGTCGTACTGACGCTCCCTAAACCCTGACAGGATCATGCGCCTGGTTCTCTCCTGGTCGAGGAAGCAGGAGGTGTCGTAACTGATTCAAAAGGCAACCCGCTCAATTTCGGTCTGGGACGAACACTAGGGAAGAACTATGGCATCATTGCGTCAGGAAAATGGGTGCACCCTAAGGTACTCGACGCCGTTAGAGTAACTTTGAGGGAGAATCGAAAGCGAGCCAAGAGTCGTGAAGCGCTGAAGGCGGCTACTGCAGCCGCAGCCGCAGCCACTGCCCCCGATGTACCCGCGTACAAACCCGCGCAAGAGAAAGCTGAAGAGAATCGGGAGGATGAGAAAGAGAACAGACCAGAGGAAGAAAATGTCGATGTAAAATTGTAGGATATTTCTGTATGATATTTGATATTTAAGAATCAATCAGGTCCCGTGTTGATCAGTGTCTTGGCAGGGCTCGGGCGGTGATGCATTGATGAGGAACGCTTGATAAGGCAAGTGCATCGGATGTTTCATGACCACGGCTCCGTGAGCACGGCTCCCCTGGGAAACCAGTTTCGCTCGTATTCAGTTGCCGTACTCGTTCTTCTCTGCCCTTCACGCCTCTTGTTTCTCCAAAACCTGTCTTCTTCCTAACCCTCATACTTTGACAACGCATGGCTGGCTGGTGAGTCTTTCTCGGTCCAGCTTGCTCCATTCATTTCCGAGGAGTGGTGTCCCCTCGGAGAAAGGGCGTTTCGGTGGACGAGAGGTGTTGATACCGTCAACACATTATGCTAACGTGTCGTGCTTCGCAGGACTGATTTCTTCTCGTTGTTCGTGGTTAGTCGTCTCTTCACCAACGGACTCTCCATTGGCTCTTTCCTCGGTGGACGGAATGAAACCTGAGTCGTGTATTCCCCGCAGACGATCGGCGTGTTTGGAGGCACGATTTACGGTGTCGTGTATATCGTTACCCAGATCTCGGAAGGTCTCAAGTCGACCAAAGAGAAGTAAGTTCTGGCTTTTTCTCTTCTCGCCATTGCGCCGTGCGATCCGTTGGCTCGCTTATGAAATCCGACATCGCTGATGGTTTTCATAGTTTGAAAAGCAAAGGATACGACATCTCGAACAAAGGCGTGTCTATCAAGACTTCAAAACGCTTCGATAGGGAAGACTATGTCGACGCGACACAACGGTGCGTCAATGTTCTCCTTGACTCCCCCAGACTTCACCTCCCCCCGATCTTGCATCAGCACCTCTCCACACCGTCCACGTGTTTAAATTCATACTCACGTCGTCCCTCATATTCTATAGGGGTATGATGAAAGCCATGACTGCCACTTCATTCAACCGCCGCACGGACTCAATCGACGGAGCTGCTCATTCACCAAACTCGAACACGCCAACCCCATACTCCTCTCCTACACCTTCGGCGTCTTCGTCGGCGTTTGTGCGACCTGCGATGGTGGAACGTGCGGAATCGAATACAAGTGTGAAGAGTAATGGGAGTGGCGAGAAAAAGAAGCGGGGGTTGTTTGGGACGAAGAAGAATTCCCTTTGAGTTCTGTCGTAAGTGGGCACGATGTGGATGGTGTAAGGTTGGGTTGGGTTGGTGTGGACAGGATTTGTCCCTGCTGCTGGTCAGAACGTCCGCCCTCTATTCCGCGACTGCCCTTGTCCTTTCTCAAAAACCCCTACGCGCATCCCTCGTCCATTATTGCTCCATATTTGTCTTGTGTCCAAAATGTCCAGGGTGACCTTAGGCCGGTGTTGACTTCCTTTCCTCCTTTTGTTCTAGCCGTTTCCTTTATTTTCCCAAGGACAAATGTACTTGTAGATGCCATTATCGGGTAGATCTTTCGTTGCGCAGTTATTTTCTCTCTTCAGGCTTTACTTTGTGAAATACAGTTTTTTTTTTTGAGGTTTTTCCGGGTGTTTGTCTTGAGGTTCATGCCATGCGGAGCTGCGGTTGATTATTGTGGCTTTGCTTTTGTTGCTCCGTCAATTGATGACACCGTTGTGAATGAACGCGATCTACGCACCAACTTGATTGTTGCAACTGCAAATTCTCGGCTAAGTGTAACCCAAAGAGGGAAGAGTCGCTCGTTTTTACACTATCTCGACTTGGGAATCAGGCAGTCCGAGTGCCCAACTGCCTCCATGAATATTATCAGCAACAGCTAACGCCATTGTTAATTCAGCGTGGTACTCCTTGTTCTGACTGCTTAGAGAGTTATGCGACAGAGAAGATGTGGTGTGCTGAGGTTGAGATTATTCCCAGGGAACATCGCTAGGGCAGTTGTGTTGTGGATCCGTTGTCACGTCTCCAAGTGCAAACTCCCATGTAAAGTCGTGGCCGTGTGTCCCCGATTATCATAGGTATTATATTTTATTCTTAGCCCATCAGCGTGAAACCCGACCACCATAATATTCTTTGATCCGACCGCTTACTTCTACCGAGTTACAGCATTATAGTTTATATATCCGCAATTTGTGTCGCTAATGCTTCCCACCACGCACCTAGTCCAGACCTATGATTATCGATCCCCCGCCTGAGGCCGAACGCAGAGGACAAACTCCACACGATTTGGTCCCCCAAGCTGCGCAGGGGCCCCATGACTTTGGGTCACAGCTACACCTGAGCCTGAACCCAGGCGCACCACAGCGCAAGCCCCGGTCGATTATAAAATTCTGCCTGGGTATAGTGTTTGGTATCGTGTGCATCTTGGGCACGGGCGGATTTTTTAGCAACCTGTGGAATGGGGAGGAGGACCCATACCAAGATATGTACCACGACGCGCCGGAGGGAGAGGTATCTGACTGGAATGAAGTTGTTCGACCGATGATTACGAAGGATTCTGCGTTTGATATTGTTGCTTCTGTCTGGGTGAGGGATGAGCGCGCGAAGGATGGGGTTATTTTTGTCGATGAGGAAGAACGCTCGGAGAGGCTGGTGTATAGTGGGACGGTGTTTAAGGGCATTAATTTGAATAGCAAGAATGCGTTTGCGAATGTGACACTGCGTGTCCCGACGAGTCATTTGTGAGTCTCACCTTTGGGTTTCTGTTGTTTCGATGTTTGGGCTGACGTACGTGTTAGCAAGAGGGCGAACTTATCGAACTATGACCTTCGCGCCTCGTTCGTTCTCACCCAGCCAGACAGACCTTCGTGGTTGGATTTTGCGAAGAATTATACTACTTGGAGGCCGCAATGGTTTAAAACGCCAAGTGTCCGGAAATGGTCCGTCGTCTCCCTGAGCCTTTGACACGCGTTGCCCACTTCTCATTCGCGTGCCACTGTCCAGGTCGTCAAAGCCAACACTCGAAGATGAAATATATGACAGCTTTGGGATTACGATACCCCTCGTCCAGTTCCACAACATTGCGAGTAGAAGATCCGCGCATTTAAATCCGGGAGAATCAACGCCACGGTCGGATAAGGAGGAGGAACCAGAATGGAGCGGTGATATATCTCCGAATGAAATTAGGAATACTTTCGATCTAGAATTCACAAGCGGCCAGACACCTGTCACCGATTATCATCCTTATATAACAACCCGGTAGGTGGACTCCTCACTCCTTGGAAAGCCGCTGCCTTTGTTGATGCCTAAGTATATAGAACACACCTCCGCATCGTGGGCGAAACAAAGTTATTCAGACGAGAAGCTTACGACCAAGCGCAGGAGGAACTTTTGGGCAACATAGTAAGCCATTGTCTTTTCTGACGATGCTGGCTGCCCAAGAGCCAACCGCTCACTTTAGTGCGTTGACCCGGTAAATGGAAACCCTTACGAGTATCCACAATGGCATCAGTGCGATCGGTCGTACCAGGAGAATAGCGTCTTTGGGACCAAAATACATTTACAAGTTCCACCCAGCAATTCTGAGTCCACCAAGGAGGCAGGCGAGCAAGGGAAGCTAGAGTGGCTGTACGCGCCGTTTCTGTCCGCGATGGTGCGAGCTTCGGGACCTAAGGTGCGGTTTTTGGAGTTTAAGTGTTTACGCCCGTTGGACATTTGACGTGTCATTCGGTTTCGCAGGACCTTGTTGCAATTCCTGTTGATAGAGAGGAAGTTATTGAGGGTGTAGAACCTCAAGCCCTTACACCAGGTGTGGCGGCTCCTGAAAGACGAATCGATAAAGAGCCAACGTTTCTTTCAGACGATGAATACGTCACCGTGACATGGAAGCTCTCCTTCGCCGGATACACGCCTAAGACGATTGCCGAGATGGATACTGCAATTGATTCACTACCCGGAGTTTACAACATGACAGCATCACAGAGCGAGCTGGAATATTTACAATATTCCAATGAGTTGACAAGTGAGTGTTCCCTTCCAACTTTCATCACACTCTGCCATTATATTTATCTCTTATTCCCGTGTGCAGTTGCGCTTTCTGGGCACAGAATTGACGAAGATGCTCATCCACACCGTGTCCGTTTTCTCTTAATGACAATGTGCGTCCTTCATGTCGTGTGGGAATTATACATTAATGATTATCCAGAGCTTATATCCGCATCTTCTCCTGGTTCTTGACAGTTCACTACTGGTACGCTCGCACAAGCACAGTAGGCATTGCACGTCTAGGGACGACACTCCTCGCACTCAGCAAGGTGATATCGACACTTGAGATAATGCATGAATATGTGATGAGCAGTGTAGACGCTGGACAATGGCTTACGCCGATTCCACTCATCCACACCTCCCAGCTGATTCTACCGTTGCTTATGCTCAAAGCGGTTTTGAGGCTTGAGTTTGGCTGGTCAAATGAACATGGGAAAGGGAATTGGACTGCGAGGATACATCTTGCCAAAGCTACGCACTTGGAGAGGGCGAGTGAGAGGATTGAGGGGAGGATATCTCGAGGGGTCAAACTAATCGTACGTGCTCCTACATTGGCTACGATTTATCTAGTTTGATTACTGATAATATCCTTACGCAGCTCCTCGTAGCCATTTTCTCAGCTGAGCACTTCCTAAACCCCTCGTCGATGTACCTCCTCTCGCCGCGTATTCAACTGCCAGAGGAAGAGCTTAGTCCGGTCTACTCCTCACGCTTCCTAACCCTCCTTCAATGTGTCTCCAATTTGGAGGAGTCGCTGAACCTCACTGGCGCGATTCTACAGATCATTATGAACAACCATTCGAAGACATATGCTGGGAAGTACAGGCTCGCTACCATGTTACTACTGTTTACAGAAGTGCTGGCGCTGTTGACTTTGATGCCGAGTATTGTGGGGAAGAATACGAGGTTCCACGGAGTTCCCGTTTCCGAAGCTGTGGTGATCTTAATCTCGGTTATAGATATGGTTCAGGCTGTGAGGTATAGGAGTGTGAAGAGCTTGGAGGACGATGTGGAGTGATAACGTCGATGTGAGGTATGAATTGTGATTACTTCCCATTTGGTGCACTGTGAAATAGTGATGACAAGTTGTGCATAACTCTATCCTTTCTGTTATTACAATTTTCACACCTTTGCCGCTACACTTCGCCATCCTGATTGTCCATAAATAACACTACTCTACGACATCAATTCCTCAGTACCAGGGCTTTGATTTGGAGCCTTATCCAGCGAGACATAATCAACTTCAGTCCAACTTGGAGTCTCCTCCCGAAATAGAGACCGGAACAAGGAAGCAGAGTCGAAGGATTATGGCCATATGACCCTACTTCTGGTGCATTTGGTTGATCTTCAAAATTTTTGGTTGGAGGTTGCAAGAGGCTACCACGGAAAGGATCCATTTTCCTCGAACCTAACGGCTTCAAATCTCGGACATGCACTTGAGGTGTTGTTATCAATCCTAGTGTACAAACGAGAAAAGAAGTCGGGGTAAGGTTTGAAACCCTGAAACCCGAAGTTTTGCTAGAGTCGAGTCGCACCTTTGTAGCACTGCCCTAAGGTGATTCAGTGTATCTATAAAGAATGCTACAACGGGCCTGAGAATGTTGGAGCTTAGTAAGGATTTGTCAGATGTTGCTACTTTTAGCT
>JAEUWP010000156.1:0-11587 GCA_018524725.1 Podaxis mareebaensis | reverse complement strand
TCTGCAAACCATCTAGTGAGATAGCTGCCCCCTAGCAAAGCTTAGGTGACTGGTGATAAGGACCAACCTAACACCTTCACTACAAACTCCAGCACAGTTGGCAGTTTAAGACCCTTCCCACTTTCATTAAACACCCCATGCTCTTTGCCCAGTTCAAAGAATGCTTCCAACAGGCTAAACAAGCTCAGAGTCTATATCTCCATTGGACAGGTTCCCCTTGAGATATTGACCAAGCTGAAGCCCTCCTTAAAGCCTTTGAATGCCACTTGAGCCATCAACAGAGTACAACTACAACAGTACCCCCTCCCTCAACTACTATCTCAACCACCTTCCCTTCAGCTGAGCAGACAGCTATCAGAGAGTCAGAACCTTTGAACCCACTACAATCATTCCAGATCATTGAACCACCATCATATCATTCAACTCAACTGTCAACCCCAGAATAAACAACCAAGAGCACTTCCCTAGTTATTTTGCACAGGCCTACCATATCACTAACTGAGCCATATGAATCACAGAGTTCTACATTTGTCTCTGCAATGAGTGTACAGCTAGACACCCATCTCACTACACCTTTACCCCTATTTCAGCACTCATGGCTAGGACTGGATACATGGCCTTCCTTGAGGTTCCCAGAAATGTAAGCCTTATCCTCAGTGAACACTATCCCAACCTTAGATACCTTTGGAACCAATGAGTCACAGTCATCTTCATCCCAAACTCCAATGCTGACTGATACTATACCTCTGAGCTGATCTACTACAGAGACACAGAGGCCAGAGTCACATATTGATCTGACACCTCCACAGAGACCAACACCTCTGATACTGAGAGTACCAGGTACTACATCATTGACCTTGACTCTGTTTAATCAACCACCATCTCCTTCCCCTAATCCACCTCACAGACCACCAGCTCATCAACAAAACACAGCAATGGCCACCCCTAAGACTCTGAAGATTCAACCATTTGATGGTGAACCTCACAACTTTCAGACCTTTCAGGATCAATTATGACTAGTCTTTGATGACTATCAAGCTGCATTCCAAAATGCACAGAATAACATCAACAACAGAAAGAAAATCTTGCACACCCTCCAATACATGACCAAGGGCAATGCTGCTGGATTCCACAATGCTTTTATGAAAGAAAAGTGGAATACCACCAGCAACACCTATGAGTACAGTACATGGACTGATTTCAATAACTGACTCAAAGACCATTTCAAACTGAAGATCAAAGCAATGCAAGCTACAGAGAAGCTTCAATGCACTTGCCTCAACATCTCCAAAACAGACATCACAGTCTTCAATCAAATGTTCACTTACCTCCTGAGTCAAGCAAATATCACTGATGACAACTACAAAGTCCACCTTTACATTGACTCTATTCCTGATTGGGTACAGTGACAATTATATTTAACCACCCAACTGCCCACCACCTATGCACAATGGCAAGCTGATATTGCTAGGATAGTTAATAGCTTCCAACAATACCAAATGCACAAAATAGGCAGAGGTCCCTCCTCCCAACTCTCTTATTTCAATGATGCTTTCAATGATGCACCCTGAAACAAGTTTGTCTACAAGGAATGTTGTCTATCACCCAGCAAACCAATGGACATTGATGCCCTAAAAGAATTCTCTTCTGGAGAAGAAGACAAAGTTCCAGACTTCTCTTCTGATGAAGAAGACAACTATATAAAACAAGGGATCTCAGTCAATGCTATTTTAACTGACTACTAACAAGACCAAATGAAGTGTGGAGCATGCATTACCTGTGGTAAAATGGACTACTAGGCTCACTCTTGCCCCCTTTGTCAAAATTGATAGGCACCTGTGAACCAAAGATGATTCCAAAAAGGGAAACAACCAACTCCTTAGCCTTCAGCCTCAATCCCATCTCCAACAAACTGACCTTGCCCTCCCATATCTTCTAATGCCTCATCCTCTCATCTAAACACCCTTAACTCAATTAAGGTCACCTTCACTGAACTGCCTCCTGAAGAACAAAATGAACTAGCAAACCACACTATGGCAAAAGTCATTGAGGAAGAGCAGCAGTCTTTTTTGCAAGGATCAGAGTAGAGGCAATGCCTCTGAATCCTGCAACTCTTTTAAATTCTTGTACAGATATTGAACCTCCTTTTAATATACAGAATCACTATGACTCCTGTTGGACTGCTCAGAAATATCTTGCTCATAAAATACAGAGTAGAAAGATGTCTAGAGAATTCCCTGTACTGGCTACAGAACTGAACTCAGACAAAGCTTTGACTACTCACTCTTCTACCAAGCCTATGATAGCTGAAGTCTGTTTGACAGCATCAACCAACAACAAATCCCTATATATCTCCACTATACTAAAAAACCCAAATTTTTCCACAGTTGCCACTATATATCCACTGCTTGACAGTGGCACACAAGGAGACTTTGTCTCTCCCTTGACCATTCAATAGCTTGGGTCAAGAATGATACCCTTGAACAGACCTATACCAGTATGAAGTGTTGATGGTACTATGAACATAGGCCATGCTATTACTGCATAAGCAGAATTGCAGCTACACATAGATAATCACAATGTAGATGTTACTTGCTATGTTGTAGAAATCAGAGAGTGACCAATGATAATTGGCCTCCCATTTCTCAAAAAATATAATCCCAACATCAATTTGACAAAACATACCTTTTGATGGTGAACCAGGAGATCTAAGATCCCTGCTATAAATATTGATAACATGAATATCAAAAACAAGATCCAGATTGATCATATTCAGTTAGCTGAAAAAGCAACTGAGAATGTTCTGCACTCCCTCTATAGACAAGCTAGACTCAATTATGAAGCACAGCTTGATCTAGCACACACCACTCTAGAGATCAATACCAAGATCTCAGAAGCACAGAAGTCCTCTCAGGCATACCATGGACCAAAAAAGGCTGTGGACCCAAAGAACATTATTCCAAAGCATTATTGGGATTATTTAAACCTATTCAGTGAAAAGGAATCAGAAAGATATCCTCTATAACCATACAATTACAAGATTGACCTAAAACCAGACTTTAAACCTGAAGCAGCTAAATTGTACTGCTTGACAGACAACAAGCTGTTAGAGTTAAAGAAATTTTTAGATAATAACCAATGAAAAGGTTACATCAGGAAATCTGAAAGCCCACAAGCTGCACTGTGGAGATCAGACACCGGCTGGCTATGAAATTGCCATCCGTCATCCTCCTCCCATTACTTCAACATCCACCGACTTCATTCCTTGACTATGCAACATACATGGACCATCCGTAACAATGTCACTCCCTATACAACCACTGCCTTCTGCTCTCGGAAGGTGGCTCAGCAATGTCGACGACAGAACAGCTCCACCAGTTCACCATTTCACCATTCCATATACATCCTTCTGACCTCTGATTTCATTCCAAGAATGCCTGTTGTTCCTTGTGTCTCGAGAATCCCACAACATTGGAATTCAGTGTTAAGAGACGAAGTTCTGAGGTGGTGATAAAAGGCTTACTCGTGACTCATTCCCTTTCTTTTCATTCTATTGATGATTTCTCTCAATTTTCTAGTATTTTCCTATGTTACATACCATACAGCTTGGACCTTGAAAGAATGGTAGTATAAAACATTGTAGTAGGTACAACAAATATAACTTATCTTTCCCCCAAGTTTACCTTGGCTCTCTTTTCACTCTCAATTCTCTACCTCACCTCAATCCACAACCACTCCCAATGCCAGACAGATGCTGGCACCATTTACATCTAACCCCAAACTTGCCTTGTCAGCACCATTCTTCTTCATATTGAAAAAAGATGGAAAGCTGTGACCCATTCAGGATTACAGACATTTGAACCAGTTCACAGTGAAGAATGTATATCCTATTCCTTCTATTTCTAGAATACTTGATCACCTCAAAGGTGCCAAGTATTTCACTACTCTTGATATTCATGCAGAATATAATAATATCCACATTTGAGAAGGTGACCAATGGAAAGGTACCTTTTGAACCCCTTTTGGTCTTTTCAAACTGAACATCATATTCTTCAGAATGATTAACAGCCTGACCACATTCCAACCAATGATGGACCATATCTTTTGTGATGTGATAGACAAGCCTGGATATACCATGGTCATTGTCTACATGAATGACATTCTTATTTTCTCAGATGACCTCTCTTCTTTGTGAAAAGAAACTCACAAAGTTCTGAAGAGGCTAAGAGAGAATGATCTCTATGTCTAAACCTTTCATTGTCAAGACTGATACTTCTGATTATGCCACTGGTGGAGTACTTATTCAAAAAGATGACAGTGGAAATGAACACCCTTGTGTATTCCAATCAAAGTCATTAACCCTAACAGAGTGAAATTACACTACTCCCAATAAGGAACTCCTAGCAATCAAGCAAGCCTTCAATGAATGGCACCACTATCTACATTCTTCCCCACATAAAATCAAAGTTTGATCAGATCATGACAACCTCTGACACTGGCAAGATGCCAGAAAACTATTGAAATGACACATACAAACCTGGGTTGAATTGCAGGAATACAAGTTCCACATCAAACACTATCCAGGCAAGGCAATTCCAGTCACTGATGCTCTCTCTAGATGACCAGACCATGAAGTTGACAAGTCAAAAGAGAATCTCAACAGAGTCCTTCTTCCAAAAGAACTCTTTGTTGACACTATCACATCAGACAGCACCACACCATCTTCACCTTCATTATCATTCTGAACATCATCACAATCACTTCCCACAACATAGCCATTGCTGGATGAAAAACACAAGATCCTCATGAGACATCACAATCATCACTCTGCAGGACACCCAGGCATTGATGAAACAACTCACTATATCTGCATAGAAACTGATTGGCTAGGCCTTTGAGACTTCATATGAAACTATATCACAGGCTGCCATATCTGTCAACAATTTAATATTGACAGAAGACCCAATCACCCTTCTTTTCACCCTCTGGAGTCATCACCATCATTATGTCCCTTTGCAGACATGTCCATGGACCTTGTCACAGGTCTACCTGAGACTACTAAAGGTTATGATGCTATATTGTCTGTAGTAGACTGCAGACTTATAAAGGGGATACTAGTACTACCAACTATGAAAATGGCAACTTTCAAAGATATAGCCACACTGCTTACTAAGCACTTCTATCCCTGCTATGGAATTCCCACCTCAATTGTAGCAGATCAAGATCTATGATGGGTAAGAAAAGCCATCAAGGCATTTTATTCTGCCCTAGGAATCAATTTACAACTATCCACTGCCTATCACCCCTAATCTGATGGAGCTACAGAACACTCTCATCAAGAACTTGAAGTATACCTTTTGAAGTACTGCTACAAAGATCCCAAATCCTGGGCTGACAAACTGTCACACTTCAAATACAAATACAACTTGACTACACACACTAGAAATGAGAAGACACCATTTGAACTTTTCTACAGTTACAACCCCCCTCCCATTCCTGAACTCCTCATCCAAACCAATGCCCCTGCATCAAACAAAAGACTATTCAACATAGATCAATCTCAACACAATACTGCAGAAGTCATGAAGGATAATGCTAAATGAATGATCACCTGAAGAATGCCTCAAACAGAGACATACAAAACAGGTGACAGAGTTTGGCTAGACACTAGGAACTTACCACTGCAGGAACAGAAAGTGAAGATTTGTCCTAGAAGATACAGCCCTTTTACCATCAAGAAATGGAAAGGACCACGTGCATATGAACTTGCCCTTTCTACCACATGGAAACTCCACCCTACCTTCCATATCTCTCTCTTGAAACAATACAAGAAGACAGACCAGAACCTCACCAAACCTGAACCTTCTCAACCAGAATTAATAGATGGAGAAGAAGAATATGAAATTGAATCTATTATTAACCACAGAATTTGCCAAAGCTGAGTTGCCTATCTTGTCCACTGGAAAGGTTATCTGAATTCAGACAACACTTGGGAAGACAAAGGAAATTTGACAAGAAATGCTTCAAATATCTTGGTAGCATATAAAAAGAGACATTTCATTCCCCCATTCCAAAGACCCATCACTTCCAAACCCACTCACATCAAACACTAGTTCTTTCTCTGTCAACAACTATGCTGCCATTAAGCCAATAATATCATGAACAGAAAGCTTCACAGAGCTCCTCCATGGAGACTCTCTGACTAGAGGAACTGACAGTGACTATATTACAATGTCTCCCTCAGACCACCTTGAGTTTGCTACCATCAGTGAACCATTACCTATCACTAGCATTAACCTATTCCACCAACATGCATTCATTTCTCAACCATCTATGACACCTACCTCAGATCCACCACATGCTGATCTTTCAAACCATACAACAAGCATTCCAGAAGATGAGAACTATCAAAGTTTCCTTTAACAAGCCCTTACCACCATTCCCCAAAGGAACCCAGATAGTAATCCACTGAGACAACACCATCAAGTGCTGGACTCACAATCATCTGGAAATCCTCCCCATCTCTCCAATACATATAACCCCTCAAGTAATATCTATCCAACTGCTATAGTCCTCACCCAGGCAGCTGGTTATTCCAGTGCCCTAGATGTACTCACCACAGTCAATCTGAGAAATTGGAACCCACCTGCTCCAGAACCTGGAGATAAGCTCTGGTTCAATTTCCAAGATGCTACTGTCTGAGCTGCACAACCCATCTACAATATCACCTCATAGTACAGAAACCAATATCAGGTCCAGTACACAAAGAACCTCATATGACAGGCATGTACCTTCCTCACTGCCACCTCATCCACAGAGACCCCTGCCTTTGTTGCCTTGCTCCAACAACAGTATGGAGACAAGCACACAGCTAGACACACTTTCCCTGCAAAACCCTCCTCCTCCACTCATGCCCAATGTGTAGAGATGGATCAAGTATCTCAGTCTTGGGAGTCCAGTACAACAAATACTGGAAGCTGAACATGAGTTACACCAGAGAATTATCCCTGGCAATACTAGTGAGATCAAGGAATCCTTGTTGCTGAGGGAAGAGCCTATTCCTATTGAGTATGAACTGACCCCTTCATCCCAAAGACCCTTCAGTCTCAAGCTAAGGCTCCAATTGAGCAGAAGCCTAACATTGCCACCTACCCAAACTTACCAACCCTCATAAATGTCTTAACTTTGCAAGGTGAGATGAATCCCATTGCCAAATACCCCTACTGGGAACATCACATTCAGTGATACACACTCCCTCTCACCATCTTGAAACTCCTTCCTCCAAACCTTCTCAAGGTGTACATGCAAGGATGTTGGCTTTGTCTCAGAGTAGGGCATATTGCTTCTGATTGTCTGAATTGCATGTGCCGATTCTGTCAAGGATGAAATCACCACTCATAACAGTGTATTCAACATCCTCAGACTCCCATCATCCCCTCTTGCTATCAATCCCCCATCCATGGCCTCACATATAAAGAAGCCAAGAAGCATGTCTGGTTTCTCACTAACACTCTGACTCTCAGACAATAAGGATGACAAAACATTCTGTATAAAGATGCTTTCATTCTCATTCCTAAACCCATCCCTTGTGATCATAGAGCTCTAGAAAATACCACCACTGAGTACACTTTCAACCCTGTCACACAGCAAACTGAGGGACAACATGTTACAGCCAACAATGTCCCCATCTAAAATCAATCCAAACAATGTCTCACTGAGGTCAACACTTGTTACAGGTAGATCAATCTGGAGTTTGATTACACAAAGGGGATGATGTTACACTCCTCTTGTTTCTGTCATCTCCTACTCCTCATTGCATTCACATTATCTCCTCTCTCTCTCACATTGCTCTATGCCCTTCTCTTCCATCACCTCTCTATCATCTTGACTTGTACCTTGGCTATTGGTCATATCTCAGATCTCCTGAGCTATAGTATATTTAGCATTCAGACTCAGTATTACCTTGTATAGTAGTAGTCCTCTTTCAGCAGATCTCATATCTTACCTTGGGCTCAGTCTAGTATTATTAGAACACCAAAGTAGTTATGTGCATCTCAGTTTGGACATGTAGTATAGCAATCACCTTAGTATTTAGGAAGCTCATAAAGTAAGTAGAACTTAGCTTTATGATTACTTGTACATAGCACAAGAATAGCAGGTCTCCCTTCTGCTTTATCATCTTGCTATGTGAGAGCTCTACCTGCCTTGACAAGATAACTAGTGTAACAGCTGAACCTCTGGAGTAGCCTGCAACCTTACAAGTCACATCTCTCCTTTGGCAGTCCCTGTGAGATTTCCAACCAGCCTCTAGTTCACTAGGTGAACAGACAGGCATTCTGCTTAGGAACTTAATAGTTTCAGGTTGTCTTAGGACAGTATCTCTCCACACTGGTGCAACATCCATACTGTGTCTAAGTAACACAGAGGGTTTACAGTTATGAGTGGGTACTAAAGAACAAAGAAGCTGAATCTTTGTCCAGCTTTGTCCCCAGAGAACACTATAGATTACAGTGGAGTATGAGTATGATGGATTCAGCTGTATACTATCTCACATACATATAAGTAGTATAGTAGAGGACAAACAAAGTCAGCCAATTTGCTCATGCCAGAATAGCTCATTGAATTATCTCTAAACTCCAGACTTGATCTCAGACCCATGAAATACATCAAAAAAAAACATTCCAATGTTTTTTCAGTGTGATTTTGGTTCCAGCCATAAATTTTGACCATTTTTTTACAAAAGTTGTACCTAAAATTGACATTACTGGGTATCTGTCAATAGTGCTAGTGATACTTTGCCCAACCCCAATACTGGATGTTCCAGTCAGTTGATGATGTGAATATAAGTGTAATATAAAGGAGTAACACATACCATTTCAATAGGATTCAACTCACAGTGAAACTTCAGCAGCATATGCATTATGTTGCTCTTGAGAACATACAGTAATGGCATTTCTGGACTGGTTATGTAGTCCTGAGATGTTTCACTGGGGTTGCTGATGTATTGAGATTATTGGAAAGTGAAAAAATAGTCAAAAAAAGAAAGAAAATTATTTTCCTTGGCAATGGCTCATTGAAATTTCACCAAAGTCACTTTCATATCCAACTCTCCAAAAGAAATTGATTGTCATAGTTTTCATTTTTTAAAAATAAAATTTTGGTATTTGGCTATAATTCTCAGGCTTAGTTACTAAAAAAGGGTATTTATAGATAAACTACTCATTGGATTTTGTTCATTGTTAGTTTATTGGACAGCCCTTGACTAGATCTATCAATTGAATATGGTTTCTCATGGGTTGAACTCTTTTGGAAAAACTAGTGGATTTTTCTTGCCCTCTACTGTAATCTATCATGTAGTTTCAGAACCCCCTGGTATAAGAGGATGCAAGTGGAACACAGTTTATGACTAAAAATGGAACATATCCCTCTTGGCCCTTTCAATCCATTGATTGACTTTTGAGTAAATATTTGTGCTACTTAGTAACAGGACCCCAAAAAAGAGGGAGGGACACTGATCAGAATTTTGAGGTTTTTATCTGTACAAGATTTCAAGATTTTTATCTGGAAAAAAAATCAGGATTCCCCAGTCACTCATGTTTTATCTGGATCTTGCAACAGGGTCTGGGTACTTGGGTGTTTGTCAGTCTACTATGCTCCTCACTGCTTGAACCACATTCTTTTTGCATAAGAAAAGATTAGATTCAATGTGGGTTGGGAAAGAATGCATGTTATATATTCTGGCATTTCCTGGAGCATCTAGCAGTAGTAGAATAGACCTGGATTGACATCAAGAACACCCCACAGGTATTTCCTATCCATTGCTCTTCCTTATTGAACTGAGGTGTTTCATTGAAAAGTTTAAAGACTTGTATGAATAATACTATTGATGCACTACTGTTCAGATGTCACCCCAGTTTGGATGGTCACCTCAGTCACATCTTAACATCCAGGTCTTTTTTAAAACTCCAATGTGGGAATGAGCTGATCTACAAGCATGGGTTTACCATTTACTGACCTACATAAGTATTGGTGAAGATCAATGAGTGTAAATGCCTCTAGAAGAATGGTGAAGGACATACATTATGGGCCTTTGCTCCTGTGTCAACCTAGTGTAAGCTCCATTTCAGTACTCCCAGATAGCAGCAGTAATGCAATTCTCATATACATAGGTACAACAATGATCTCACAGTAAGCCTCCCTTGGCTGCACCATAAGTAGAGAAGGAAGAGTTGGATGCACAGCATTGGAGCAGAACCCCTCTCAAATCAATGATGTGAGTTTCTGGATCTCCTGATCTCATCAATGGTATTCAAGCTCTGATATGGCATCCCTCAGCTAGAGTGACAGAGAGTGACATTGACCCCACTTGACACTCTCTGCAACCACCTCATATTTTGGTACAATAATGTGCACACATTATATATCAGTCATTTATTATGAATTTTTGAAGAATTTACATAGAGTGTGGAGCAACATATGAGTATTTGTCTGAACCACAGTGACACCCAAACCACAGTGCATCAATAGTATGAGTAAATGGTGTCTTTTTTTTAAAAAAAAAATCAACTTTTATTGCACTAGACTAGCTAATATAAACAGGTGTACAATAGCAGTCCCAAGTAAATGGTGTTGTGGATTTATGGAAGTGGGGTCAATAGATTGAGGTCACTGATGTGGTCAGTGCACTATATCCAGATCCTTTTTTTTACCATTTTCCCAAGGCAGTTAGATTGCTTGCAGGTCCAATCACCTCTGTCAGCTGCTAATACATTCCCAGAATGGGCACTAAATCAGGAATGTTCAGGCAGTCCTGCCTGCTCTGTAGCTGGTGTCCCCCCCACATAGGAAAATTTACTCATATTCAAACAGGGTACCCTCCAGAGCTCAAGGTTCTATCTGGAACTCACAGCAGGGTTTCAAGCCGAAATCCCTCAATTCTTATCCAGAAAAGTGTTGGATTTCGGGTCTAGGACAAACACATGGTGATCCGAACATCCCACCTGTTGCACCTTTCAAACATGAGGGCCATTTATTCTAGTTGTACCTACAATGTAATTAACCTGTAGATAGATCAGAGGACCCTTAGTATAGTCACATACTTAAGCATAGTAGGCTGATGTGTCACCTCAGTTCTCGTATCACATATGAGGTACTGAGGTGAGTACCTTCAAGTACTGCTTTCCTTACCATATACTAATATGCCTGTAGTCTCTCGTTCTTTCAGGTAGTTATTACAATACAGTTCTCATATCGCATACGAGGTACTGAGTCTCTCATTCTTTCAAAAAGTGCAGAGGGTTCCTGAAAAATCTTCACATTTCTGTCCAAATTTGATCAGGGATACCCCCCAATTTTCTGGGGTCCTTTGGTGACTCATTGAGGCACGCAACATGTCCGGGCCAGCCACCACACGGACTCATTACGTGCTCGTCCCTTTTTTAGTCCATCTTGGAGATTTTGTATCATAGGCGTACTATTGACGCACCCCGGTTCGGATGGCACCCCGGTTCGGACGAACATTTGTATGTTGCTCTACACTCTGTGTAAATTCTCCAAAAATTCATAATAAATGGCTAATAAATAATCA
>JAEUWP010000440.1:0-38953 GCA_018524725.1 Podaxis mareebaensis | reverse complement strand
TTCTCCTGAAATGGTGAGGGGAGTGGGGGAGTGGAAGGACATTCAAGGTTCCTCTCGACAAGGGCTTGAATCAATTCTTGAATCTGCTCGGGGGTAAGGTCGAGGTATCGGAGGCTGGGAGGAATTAAGGAGGAAATAGAAATATTGTCCTGCGAGGAACTCTAGGAAGATGATAAGGTAGAATAAATAGAAGAACGGTCGTATGGCTGGGGGTCGTCGATTTCAGATGATCGAGAACTGCTGTTGATTTCTGCTGATCGAGAACAGGGTTTGATTTCTGTCGATCGAGAACGCTTTTTGATTTCTGTCGATCGAGAACGCTTCACCTTGACAGACATCGACGTGATTTACAGTCAGAGGGTTTTCTTCTGACAGACCACCAAACGTTGAGTGGGCGTATTACAGACTTCCTTGTCAGACCACCAAACAACGAGTGGGCGAATTACAGTCAAGAAGGGGGGGTTTGGTGTCGTTTAGGCACAGCGCGAAGCAATGAGAACCAACAACATCCTGATGGCACAGCGCGAAGCAATGAGAACCTCAGGGTGACTACATGCACAGCGCGAAGCAATGAGAACAGTAGTCAGGGCGAAAATTACAACGTGGGATTGACACACGAGGGAAGTCTAATCTTGATGTTACAAGGTTTCTTCTTTGGCTAAGCGACACCTAAGTCGGAGCCTATCCTTGTAGGTGAGACGAGCAGAGGTCCTTGTCCCATACAGGTCTGAAGGAGCTGCTCTGTTTAACCTCGGGTGGCTGTTCACGTTGTCTCTAGGCAGCAAACTCATATAGATCGCACACTCCATAGGACAAGACATTGACGAGAAGCCTGAGAAGGGAGGAAGCTGCACACAAGGGCAAAGAGATGTAGACTTAACACGCTACGTTAGACTTGGACTTATTCAAGACCCAAGAGTAGGTAACACGCATTAAGATTAGACTTAGCTAATCTACATGTCCAAGTGGTATACATATACAAGTCCTATGACTACTTAAGGAAGTAGATCAATAGTAACATAGAGGTCGAATAGGAGCAACATATGCACAAAAGGGGACTAGGGCATAGAGCATATGAAAGAGGAGAAGGAATACATATGGTAAGAGACGAAAGTCTGTGAGGGCTAACATAATTGATGCGAACACAAGTATGTCGAAAGAGACGAAACTGATACCTTGTCCTAATATGGAAGAATGTCTGAAATAGGAAGTAGTAAGTTCGATGTCCAATCACAAATCGTCATCGCATGGAAAGTATACTCTGTGATAGCAACACGCTTCATCTACCTTCTCGCACATTTCCCAATCAAGTGTCTGATGCAACTCCATGGTTTCCTGCCAGAGGCTTACCATCATGCGCTTCATCAGATCCCATTCTTCATAAGAGTGTTGCTCGGGCTCTTCGGTCTCCTCAGTGTTCTCGGAATCTGCAATATTTGTAACACTTACTGGGGGATGGTGTTCCTCAATACTTCCTCACAATGTCTAACAATGGTATGGGTGAGGTCAAGATTTGCAATGAAGCCCAACAGGTGATGGCTGAGGTCAACAAAAGGATGAGAGCTCTCACCACCAGGAACAGTGGTAAAGCTCTGAAAGTCGCGGATGTCCTCCAGAAGGCACCCTCAACAAGTGATGGGTAGGTTTATTTGACTTTCAGCTGAAATGTTCATTCATTGACTCACCTACTTCTCTCAGTCAGATGGCCATGAAGCTAAACACAGAGGAGAGTACATATCATTGGCATAAGAGGCAAGCTCACCACTGGGCAACATGTGTTGTCACACATTGTTATGTCTCCTGACCTGATATCGAATGAAGCTCTATGAAAACTCGTCCTACACGCCAGTCGCATGGACCGAGACCATCCCAGGCTCTAATCCTACACGGGTGTTGGTGCTAGAATCTCGAGCTTTGAGCCTTGTTGATTATGTTCTGGCATCCTTACTCTACCTGAGGATTGAATCTGTCCGCACTGAGGCTAGGGATGGCTGGGAATACGTGGATCCTTGTATGGCGGCGTTGTTGACGGACTAGCTCTAGCTAAGTACACACCGCCTTCTCTGCGATACCAGAAAAATTCCTTCCAAGATACCCAGATTAATAGGACTTCTGAACTTTATTAGACGTTACTGTACAGCTCGAGTTTCGTTACGTTGGTTGGTTTCTGCGACGCTGCCTTTCTTGTTCGGCATATATACAAGTGGTGATAATGTCATCTAGTAGGTGAAGATATTCATCCGCCACATTCACTGTCATTGGTCGGGACTTCGAAAGAATACCAAGGGATCCACGGTGGAACGTTGCAACTACTCTGCGGGTTGCACGGTTGGGGCTAACAGTAACTAACTGTATATAATAATGAGTGTGAACGATGCGATACTCAAGGGAAGAAGTTCTGCAAGGCGGCGTACTGTCATTGGCGATGCTCCCTCTTTCCATTTATATGAACAACCATCGGAAGCCGTGAACGTTCGTGATCTGGTAGTCGGTTAAAAATAAATTCAAGTCCTCGAGAGCCAATGCGGTACTGCTCACGTCGAGAAAAAATTGTCTCTCGTCAAAACTACGGGTTTTCCCCAAAGAGTGACGGCGGTACCAAAGAAACTGCGCTCCAAAGTGGCCATTGGAATTGTGCTTCGAGTTGATGCATCCACCTTAATAATCTTTGTCTGGAAACCGAAGGTTGAAGTGATGACCTGGTAGAGTGGCAGACCATTGTCGATGAGGAGGACTGTGTCGCGAACGCTTCGTTCGGAGAACTTGAGTATCATTTTGTGGGCAATATTTAGGGGATGTGGTGGGTTACGGGTGATATTTATGTTGCCATAGACTTCTGCCCCGCCGAGCAGAGCTGTGGAGACCGTGGAGAGGGTTGTTATGTAGTAAGCCCGAGTAGTCCTCATTCATCAAGTTTGGAAGTTTAGACACAGCAAATTGATGCAAGTGACCTTTCGTCGCCAATGTATGACGATAAGGGACCTGCGGGGCAAGAGACCTGGAGCCTTGTTAATGAACGACTCCATCGGAGGTGAGTTGTTATTAGCACTGTTTGTGTCGGGAGATGTGAGAAAACGAAGAGGGGCGTCGCGCCGCCCCGGTAGTGGATGCTCCGTTTGGCGGCCGGAAACCCGGCTAGGCCCGTTCAACGTTGACCTCAAGGGCCGACCCTGAAAGAAGCTTCTTGAACCTTGAACGTCAGGACTCACCTTATGGCCGGCTACTATTTTCGTAGAAAATTCGCGGCGCTGGCATTTGCAAATATGAGGCCCGCCCATCTTTTTTTCCTCAACCACCATGTACACACTCTCCAGGGCCAACGGACGTTGGGCCCTCCTCGCCCTCCTGGCTGTTTCGTTTCCTTGTTCCGCTGTTGACGTGGACCAGGCTAAGTTGGACGCATGCCCAGGATATCGTGCTACCAATATCAAAATCAAAGGAGGACGATTAACTGCAGACTTAAGTTTGGCGGGTCAGGCGTGCAATGTTTTTGGTCCCGATATCCAGAATCTTTCTCTCAGTGTGGTGTATGAAACTAGTGCGTCTCGTTTCCTTCCTTTCACCCCATTGTACTACTAAGAACTGGCGCAGAGGAGCGCATCCATGTGAAGATAACTGATCCCAACTCTGCCCGTTATGAGGTCCCCGAATCCGTCTTCCCTCGCCCAGACGCAAATCACGTGGTCTCCCCGCATTCAGCCGCAATCCAGTTCAATTACACCATCTCCCCTTTTTCTTTCTCCATTTACAGGACGTCGACACGCGAGGTTCTCTTTTCCACTGCTTCTCACCCCATCATTTTCGAACCGCAATATCTCCGTTTGAAGACAAGTTTACCAGGAAATGCCAACATCTACGGCCTCGGGGAGCATACTAACCCCTTCCATCTCCCGATCGACAATACCACACTTACCCTGTGGTCTCGTGATGCCTTTGGAATTCCTCCTGGGACAAATTTGTATGGGAATCACCCGGTTTATTTTGAACATCGAACCACCGGAACACATGGTGTCTTTTTCCTGAACTCCAATGGCATGGACATCAAGCTCTCAAATGCGGGCGGAACTAGTTTGGAATACAATGTGATTGGTGGTGTTCTGGATTTTTACTTCCTGGCTGGTAGCGAGAACGATCCAGCGGCGGTGGCCAGGCAGTATTCTGATGTCGTTGGCCAACCAGCCGAAGTTCCATATTGGTCTTTTGGTTTCCATCAATGCCGATTCGGATATAAAGGTTCGTCGATTACGCTGATTTTTCCTTGAGGAATCCTCCCGCTCAGAAGTTGCTATAGATTTCGTCGATGTTGCAGGAGTTATTTCCAGATATGCGGCTGCCGATATACCACTGGAGACTATGTGGACAGACATTGGTGAACTCATCTTCTCTGTACAATTTATATGAACTTCTGATGTTTGGTTCTAGACTACATGGATAGGCGACGTATTTTCACTGTGGATCCTCAATATTTCCCCATGAACAGGATGCGTGATATTGTCGCTTACCTCCATTCTCATAACCAGCGCTTCGGTAAGTTATGACGTAACTGCTTCAAATTGTCTTCGTTGACACATGTACGTGCATGAAATAGTTCTGATGACCGATCCTGCCGTGGCATATCTGCCAGATGATCCGGAATATGGTCCATATCATCGTGGCAAGGATCTTGACATTTATCTCAAAGCCGAGAATGGAAGTGATTTCCTCGGCCTCGTCTGGCCTGGTGCGTCTTTATCATTCATTAACGTTACGAAGATTATGCTGACGAGTATTCTGTACCCGCAGGAGTGACTGTATATCCTGGTAATTGCGCCCCTCTTTAAACTTGATCTGGTTCTGACCATGACACCAGATTGGTTCCACGAAAAGGTCACGGAGTGGGTTTTTTGACTGCTCGTTATCTGCCACTAGCCTGATTGCCATGAATGAAGGTATTGGAACAATGAGTTTCAAGAGTTCTACAATCCTGATACTGGGCTTGATATCGACGGAGCTTGGATCGATATGAACGAGCCTGCCAGTGTAAGCGGAAATACTGATGATCTTTGTAATCATAGCTTTTCTGACCTAGCCGCCTCAGTTCTGCAACCTGCCGTGTGACGACCCCTTCCAACAAGCTATCGAACAAGCACTTCCTCCGCCCCGATCCAATCCACCTCCTGACCCTAATGCTCCTATCTTTGGGAATGTCTCTCAGTCTCAGCTCAGGCGACGCGACGATAATCTCCTCGATCCACCGTACGCTATCAACAATGCAGCGGGCCCACTCTCTAGCAAGACCGCTTTCGTAAGTATTCCTTAAAACCTAAGGACCTGCATTGTTTGAATACATGTTGACTTTCCTCAAGACAAACGCTGTTCATGCCAATGGTCTACGGGAATACAATGTACACAACCTCTATGGTACCATGATGTCCACTGCTACACGCATGGCAATGCTGGCGCGTCGTCCTGGGAAGCGTCCTCTCATCATCACTCGCTCAACGTTTGCAGGAGCTGGGGCTCATGTAGGGAAATGGCTCGGCGATAACGTGAGCTTGTGGGAGCATTACAGGTTCTCCATTGCCGGCATGCTCAATTTCGCTACGATCTTCCAAGTACCTATGGTTGGTAGTGATATATGCGGCTTCTGTATGTCTGCCTCTCATCTCTAAACGTTCCCAATCCGACGACAACATTGATAGCTGGTAACACGACCGAGACACTCTGCGCTCGATGGGCTATGCTTGGGGCCTTTTATCCGTTCATGCGCAACGTAGGTGACTTGATGGTGCTTCAGAACCTTAATCTAACGGTCCTGTCCATTAGCACAATGGCGATACCTCGATCAGCCAGGAATTCTATCTTTGGGATAGTGTCGCAACAGCGGCTAGGAATGCTATCAACATCCGGTATGCATTTTGGCGCCCAATTTTCTCTCTCAAAACTCATCTCAACTTCAGCTACCGCCTCCTCGACTATCTTTATACCGCCTTCCATCAGGCCCACACTGATGGTACTCCTGTCCTTCATCCCCTCTGGTTCAAATATCCGAAGGACACGAACACCTTCCCTATCGACCTCCAGTTCTTCTTTGGCGATTCCATTCTTGTCTCACCTGTTACCCAGGAGAACTCGACTTCAGTGGACATCTACCTACCTCGCGACATCTTCTATGACTTCGCGACACTGGCACCTGTCCAAGGCAGTGGGTCAACTGTCACCCTCGACAATGTCAACTTCACTACGATTCCCCTCCACATCAAAGGTGGCGCTGTCCTGCCCCTCCGTGTCGAATCTGCGGCAAATACAGTGGAGTTGAGGAAGAAGGATTTCGAATTTGTTGTCGCACCCGACCAGGACGGAAGAGCATCTGGACAGTTGTACATCGACGATGGAGAGTTGATCAACCCGCCCCAGAAGACTTCAGTCAATATGAATTACAACAGGGGCCGGTTGGATGTTAGGGGTAGCTTTGGCTTCGCTACTGGTGCCAAGGTAGCACGCATTCGGTTCCTAAATGTCCAGGAGGCACCAAGGACGGTGAAGGTTAACGGGAGGAGGGTAGGCAGCTCGGGCTTTGAGTATGATGCAACGAACAAGGTGTTGGACATTAGTGTCAACGTTACATTTGATAAGGGCCTTTCGGTGGAATATTCCTAGTTTTGGTTCAAGTTTTCTTTCTGTCCAAGGAACACTTTGTGGTGTAACGGACTGTTTGACTTATGGTAGATACATGTGACCTCGGAATGCAAGAACCGGATGCTCGAATGGACAACAGACCCCTGCTTTTCAGACAACAAATGCTGCTGCACGACCACTGAGTAGATTGCTCGCCTTGACATCCGTCCTCAGTTTGTGTTCCACAACAAGGAACGACACAATGACTGCGTCCTGGATGGCAATTGCCTCGGGTTCGAGGGCCAAGCATGCTTGGAAAATAGTTGGGACACCATCTACGACACGCTTCTTGGACCTTTCGAACCAAGCGATGGGATGTTCTGAGTTACTGTCACTGAAGAGCTTCGTAGGTCAGAAGTGGTTGTCAATATGGCTGGATTGAATGAGATATGGGGCAGGCCTACAGCGAGCTGATTAACGATGTTGGCCTTCCAATGATATAATTGTCCATCCTTCTCGAACGAAATTGGGCTTGAAAGTTACAATAAGATATTTTTGTTCCTTTGAATGCGAGCAAGCCCAATATACTTACAATCCCTTGAACGTTCCATATCCCCGCAACCAACTCTTGATCGTTTTCTTCTCCTCGCCCTCCAAAGTGATCTTATCAGGAAATAGGTCCTTCCGCTCGATCAACGCAACCAGTTCAGAGTTGGGCCGGAACACGGAGCATTTACTCAATGAAGCATTGGACTCGACTTTATAAAGGACGTCGCTGCTGCCTCCGCCACCGAGACAGGTCATCGTTGTTTGTTTGACATTGTCTGGGCTAAGAAGAATGACGAGAGCGGGCTCGTTGTCGAATGAAGGATTGACGAGAGTAATTTGGGACTGCGATGGCTGAAGCGGCATTATGGTGTCCGCTTCTGGTTGTGATATTCCCGGAAAGGTGGGGAATGATCAATAAAAGGTGATGCTGTAGCTGGACTAGTTGCCAGTGTTAAACTAAAATTCTCTCCAATTTATTGATTGTCCACAAAAACTGCTTCCGTGGGTGTCGGATTTTGTCACAGATGCGAAGCTGCGCTGCGTAGGTCAAGAGGCTCAAGTGAATGAGAAAAACCCGAAGAGGCTGCACGGCAAGGGAAGGAGCTTGGTTGGGAACAAAACCAATGTGTTCAAGCACTGCCTTCCAGCAGGCTAGGATGCACATCCTGTGCTAACCCGGGACTTCTGATGGTAATTCTCCGAAAGCAGTGCTGTTGGCGAGCCTGAAGGGCCTGAGACATCTACCTGCGCTGGAAGCGGCACGAAGGGCCTCCCTCTTGTTGAAAAATTTGAAGGCCAAAACCTGGGACACTATTAAGGATTGCTGAGCGAGTTTCCATGCTGAGGCGCGAAACTTGAGTATCAACAAAACTTTATAATACAGTTTGAATGTAGCCTCGATGCTGTCGACACTCTGACTGATTCGCGTTCAAATAGGAACCTCAGGGAAGTTGGATTGTTGAAATAGGATCCCCGCAACAAGGTAAGGGCGGACTTAGCGGGGAGGAAGGTATCTTAGCACACTTAGAATCAACCTCAACTTGCTGGTCCAAACCGCCGATAAGCACTCACGGTCAAGTCAAACTCGAGGTGAGGTTCCTTGCACCGCCTCGATGCAATTCATCGATGTCACACCTGTCGAGCATCGCACGTGCCAACCGCATTTATCCATATTTTAACGCCGGAAGGGGAGCCCAACTCTCGGCCGAGGATACCATAACGCTCATGAGGTCTTCGAATGACGGCAGGATCGGAAAAAGCAAATACCAAGAAGATTCACTGCCTCATACACTAGAGCCAGTGAGGTGGCTAGGACTAAAGTTGCATTCCATTTAAATTGTATCCTAGATTTCCAAGCTCTCAACCTGTGCTCGCGTCTCGTTTCCAATGGACTCCAGGATCACCCTCATCAACCCAGACTGCCTCACTACTCGTCTTGTGTTCAGTAAAAATAGTACGCTGAACGCCAATCTCCTCGACAATGGACGTATCCGATACACAGTATCAACTACCGACCCGCAGGCCCAGAAGACGAAAGTCACAGACGCCATCACCAAAGAGGAATTGGCCTTGATTCGGAGGAGAACATTCTTTTCGGACAGGATTAGGTTTTCCCGTCGCCAGGGAGGAGCGGAACAGAAGCTGAGCGATGTGCTTCAAGAGCATAAAGCGGATGACGGATAGTAAGTATCACATTACACTGGTGCACCTCCTCGCTCATTCAATTGGTAGTACGGTTCATATGATACACACGGAACAGGGGGATTTTTATTGGAGAGTACATCCTGTTCATCGGCTAGCCGTAAGCACGCTCTTTTGTCTCCAAATCCGAGGATACCACCCACCCCTTCCTCCTAGTTCTTCTCCATGTCGGATCCCGTTCATCCCGTTGCCTACCGCGAAGTCGTTTCTGACCCGATAAGCACCTTTGCACTCGTCATTAGGAAGGAATATGACGGCATCACTGACTACATCATCCCCACTTTTCTTCTGCTCGAACAGCAGCTAAGGATGGAAGAGAAAGAGGCGAACGTAGCAGATGGGATAGTCTGCGATAACAGGACTTTCTTGGGTCACTATGTAAACACGGGCAGCTCCTAAGAACCCCGATGGACGTGAAGAAACGGTCAATTACCTGTATAACTACTATCTGTATTGTCCCCTCTAGATTGGTTCCGCCTAATGTCCTACGTACCCTGTTATTCGAGCAATATATGCGCCCTACGTAACGCCCATGGTTTAACAATTGCAGCTACCGCGGGACAATGGGCTGTAGTCTTGGCCTCACTTGGGTTGTCGCCTGTATCAGTTCATCTAGACCACGCTTTCCTCGGTCACTCTTGCGCTTCACGAACAAGAACACACAGCTGGTACTACTCCGAGGTAGCCAAACTGTAGGACGCAGCCTGAGCACACCGCCGCGTTCATTAACAATTCCATAACCCATATGACATTCGACAAGAACAGCACACAAAATCCCCAGTCTTCTCACCAGCGGCCAAATCCTAATATAATATCAGCCGTCGCTCCGTAGAGCCAGAAGACGGGGACTTGGAAGCTATAATAGCCTTGACCCGAAAGAGAACGTTTCTTCTGGGCAAACTACTTTTAGTAAACGCCAAATGAGGGACGTCCTGTGGGGCATGAAACTTACGTCTCCAATGGCTTATTATTAGAGTACCCCTTCATAGTCTGGTCTATGTGACGGACACAAGGACCTTTATGAGAGCGCGGATCCCGTCCCTCCATTTAGTTGTAGGCGTCCCTCCTCGTGACTCCTACCTCTCGACTAAACTTCATGCTTCGTTCTGTAGCTCAATTTGGACCCTGTCTATCTTGTGGCACACCGCGAGCCTATCTACTCTCGACATTGCGAGAGAATATGAGGCTAAGATAGATTACATTGTTCCCACTTTTCACGTTCCCCAACACCACCTGAAGATGTGCATGAGATTATGACCCGACTGCTCATGGAGTGACGACCAAATGGTATCTCTCACCGGGCGAGATAGTAACAGGCTGTGGCTGATCTGGAGGGGCGAGATAATACCGGACCTCTGGGTGAACACTAGGACTACTTGAAATGGTTTCCTGGCTTGATCTTTGTGGACACGAGGCAAACATGATTTGCGGTACATTCTCTTGGGCCGTGAGACAAGGACCTAGTTGCCGTATAGTCCCATCTCGACTTTGAGTTTCAAGCTCCAAGACCCAAGCGGCGGGGATTGCCTATATACCAAAGCCAGGTTGTGACAGTTTTTTTTCCGCTCGATGGCGGTATCAGACCGCCACCTTTTCATCCCAGAGCCGCCTAATCAGAACGATAGGCTTTACAATCAGTTGGCCGCATGACAGCCACTCAATCATCGCTACGGCCTCTCTCACTTGATAGTGTGATCATACGTGAAATGCTGCTTGTATGCAGATATGCATCTTCAGCTCGGCCTTAATCGCATATATATAGGATCTTATCTCCTTGACAGACACAGCAATCAGCACCAGCAACAATCCCGCCAAACTCCCAAGTTGGTAAAATACTTTTTTTGGCAACCGTTACTTCATGATGTCAGCTCAAGCTCAAGTACGTGCCACGGTAAATTAGAGCTTCGGAAGAAATGTGATCATAATGTGGCCATACTGCGTTGATACAATGGTTGTCTGTAGAATAGAAGTGGATATGGTAATCGTAAAATAAGCCTCTCAGATCGCAAGGACCACGTAGTCAAGGCTACATATAGTCGTCCAACGAAGGACCTGGCTTCTTCACCGCGATGGGTTCTGCATCTTCATCTGGTCCACCGGTAGTTATAATGAATTCGAAACCGTTGGGTGTTGTCGGACCACCGCCAAGGTTTTGAGGTCGAGGGCCAGGGCACATGAACGGATTCATCCCCCAAGTGAATGTCTTCTTGGCCGTCCTATTGATTCGTTTCTCTTCCTTTTCGTCCAAGTCCACCAGAGACCACATAGTTGCCCGTGCCCGTGGCAGACTCCGAAGCGCGGCGAGACTGAGTTCAATATTCACTTCCTGGCGTTCCGTGACAGCAAAAGGGATGTTATAGGCACGAGAAGCGAGCAACGCGAGCTCCCATTGGTTGTAGCCACCCAGATTGGCATTTAGTGCAATCATGGCATCGGGACGATTTGAGGGAATATGGATCTCATGGTCACCCCAAATTGGCCCAGAGTCCGATAGAGAGATTCGGATGGTACTACCGCCACTAGCGTCAGGTGCCGTGTAGGTGTATGCATACGGTTGTGAGGCAAGGCAATCCTCGTCCTCTTCTGCGTCCATAAGGAGGCGGAAGACACCAGGACCAAACATCACAAGATCAATATCTGTGTTGGGGATCAATAGCGCAAGCTCTCCAAAACTAAATATAGGACTAAGCGAGGGAACCGAGAAAACAACGGAGAATACGTACATTGGAAGGACATCAAGTTCCTTCTCCACTCCAAGAAGGTGAACAGTTAAACTCCGCCGTTCCGAAGGGATGTCGGAGGAAATGCAATGCAATTGATAGAGCAGGCGGTAGATGGATAGCGGCCAGTGCAGCAGAAGAGCAGCCGGTGAATGCATAGGTAGACCGCGCCACTTGTAATAGCTTGTCCACGTATGTTCGAAAGCGGGTGGTGCGGAAGGGGGAGGGATATCCGTCGATTCAAAGTCTAACCACGGGATTTCATCATCAGGAAGCTTCCATCCTCGCTCGCCTACGTGCTCTTCCTCCAGCAGCTGCATTCCCCACATGTAATCCACTTGGTCATCACACGAACACGGTGCGTCCGTCCACCATCCATAGTTTGGCCCACACCCAAAAAGTCCTCTCGAGTCGCGGTAACGATCAAAAACATAGGAACCATCATGCGTTTGGCGTGCCCATGGGAACTGCTTGGCAATCGCTTGCATTGCAGGGCGTTTCTTATGACTGCGCTACTTGGGCAAGGGTATCAGGACCGCCTCGGAGAAGACACATGCTGGCCGCACCTGCAGGATCCTACAAACGTTCTTGTGGCGAGCTGCACCCCTGCTCCCATTCAACCAATTCTCATTGAGGCACTACGAAGCGTCAGACAACATATTCAAGGATCAAGTCCCAAAAATAAATTGACTTACAACGACGTCGCAATAGAAGACAGCCTTGCATTGTGTACAAGGAATCAATTTCTACGGGACACAACTGAATATATGCGTTCTCGGTAAAGTCAAAACACGACGTACATTGTCGGGCGACTCAATTCGACGGCAGTTCATGCAAACGTGGGTGGAATGTACTGGGTCATCGTCATAATGTAGAACGGCGTCGATGTCGTTGAGATCGTTTGGGTCGAAGAAGACAGAGGAATTTAGGAGAGCAGGGGACATGGTGGAGGGAAACAAAGACACGGCATAGAGGAGACCTCATTAATATATTGATCCATCATCCCCAAAGTTTCGGACTCTGTGAGCAGCCTTGACCAACCCATTTCCCCACGCCTCGTCCTGCGTAGATAACGGAGTCAAGGGAGCTCCCCTGGCCAACCGGCCTATCAACGCAGCCCTCAGCATCATCCTGCGATTTATAATTGGACTGCGTACTCTTGTGCCACGTTACGGGGTAAATCTATGACATACGGCCTAGTCATGAGGCGTTGCTTCCGCCAGGTTGATACCCAGTCGACACAAAGGCGCGCGTTTGCAATTTTTTGGGGTGCTGTGGCTCTCGATCCAAACAATGCCAAGCACATTCTGTCCTCCGAGGGTTTCGGGTTTCCGGCTGTCTGTCCTTCCCCTGTCGCTGCTTGCAAAGTCTCTTTTATAGCTTAACGCTCAGATCTCAGAACTGACATACGCGTGCGATATCCGGTGTCATTATACATTGGAATCATCCTTGGGGATCAATCTATTTTTGTATTCTCGTTAAATCCCACTCCGTCTCAAACAACGGGTTACTTTCCACACGAAACAAACTTGAGGGACCCATACAATCCTTCCCCGCTTTGCAACACAACACGGAATAAGCTTGAGAATTTCTGTATCACCAGCAAACACGACGGTGCGACCGGGAGAGGCTTGTCCATCGGCGTCGAATGCCCTTCTAGAAGACTCGCTAAAACTGCTTCGGCTATCTTGGGATCGTCTTCGTGTATATGGCCAATCGTTAGCTTGCTCAATGTTGGTATTCTTGCGACTATGTCGGCCACTCTTTTCTGGAAAAGGACCCAAACTCAGTGGTGTTCCCACAAGACGGAAGGGGAACACTCACAACCAACAAACCCGAGTCGAATTCGGAATGGAGGTTCATCGACGTCGTCACCTTGAGGATCCTGAGGTTCGAAAACGCTGGAATCCACTGGGACCAATACTCAAAAAACCAAGTGATACGGAAGTCCGAGTCCCGGTCTATATCAACATGAAGAAACTTGAGCGACTCGTCGTGGTACCGCAAGCCCCTAGAGCAGAGTTCCTTGACACAATGATCATTAGCATTCTTGTTCAGCTTCAAGACCAAAGCCTCCAATCCTTTGTATGAATCCAGATAGTCGACCAGCGCTTGTCCAACCACATCAACACCCACAATCCTCAACTTCCTTCCCGCGAGCTTCAAACTCGTCCAGACCCCAGCATATGGATCACAGTTCAAGCAATCAAACCCTCCTAGCCTAAGGCTCCGCAACCGCGTCATGGCCATGACAGTCTCTCCATCAAGGCTAATTGGCACGTTTTCCAATACCAGCTCCTCGAGTTGGGGGATGGGAGTAAAACTGTATAGTCCGGAATTGACGCTTGGCCGATACTTTGCGCAGATCTCGAGTCGTCTCAGATTCGTTGCTTGCACCCCAGCACCAACCACCTCAGAATATACCGAGCTCTGCTCCGCGCCTAGAGGGGACACTGGATCGGGTTCACCAATTGGCCATGATATCTTCGTCGTTTTCAAGCGCTGAGATCTCACGATCGGGAGCGCGTGGGAAGCATTCCAGTCTGAGAAGTTAACGTTGAGGGTGGAAAGTTGTGGAAGCGTCAATAGTGCTTCCGATATGTTTCGGGTGAAGTCGTCTGGGTCGTAGATGCTGAGATAGAGCCTGCGGTGACAATAGTCAACAACGCCACATATGACATTGATCAGATGAACTTACGTTGTCTCCTCCAAATTCCCAAGAGTCCTGATAATCGTCGGGAATGTCAGCATCAAATGCTGTACCACCCGCTGCACATCTCTCTGCCACAACATCTGTCCTCCTGAATTCGACATGGACTTGCTCAGCCTGAATAAATCACAGACGCAGATCTTCAGATGCCTTGCGCGCCTAAGTGCGGTAGGTAGTTGCTTGGTATAGAGGGTGTTGAGCAAGTGCATGAGGCGTGTACACTCCTTGTTCGTCGTCTTCAGGCCTTCTGACGTGGTAGCCCATTTCACGGGGTCGTCTGAAGGACCACAAAGCGAGCTGTATACTACAATCGTCCCGAACATCGACTCGCAGACGAGGTAGTTGAAATATCTGCACACAAGGCGCAACGGGCCCAGTTTCTGGTCATGCTAGTCATCGAGCAAGTCAGCATGTACTCTAAGCCCTCGCAAAAAAGCAACGGTGCTTGCCGGAAACGAAACCAGTGAAAGGGCGTTACCTTTAAGAAACCAATGATGCTAGAAAAAATATTCTCGGGGAGATCAAGTATGGCGGTCATGTCGGAAAAAATAGGCTTTGGGCGCTCAACATGTTACTTAACGTGGTCTATATAAATTTTTCCTCGTTGCACGCAGTTTGCCCCGTGTACTGTTGTCCATTATGCCACACTACTTGTGTCCACAATGTCCTTGTGTCTGGGAAACAAACACAAACAAGGTCTACCCTGAGTCCCTGACTTCCGTTTCGGGATGACAAAGCCGACGACAATGGTTTTGTGGATAGACGCATTGTATCATTGCCTAGGCCCCAGCATTGGTTGCTATTTGGACGATGGGCTTCGGACACAGGTACAAATCTCTAGAAAACACAATCGCGGACTGACTAAGTTTAAAGCCGAATCCAGCCTTGAGGCCTTTCGGTAACCATGTATGCACTGATATATTACATTCATTTCGCCAAGCGTCTCATTCTATAACCGATATGCAGCACGCACGCTAAAAAGCCCCTGAGCTCTTTCATGAATCAATACTAGCCCACTTGAACGCCTCCGACGCGATTTTCTCACTGTCCCAAGATTCCTTCGTCCCATCTATGACATGTTTCTTCGCAAGTTCAATGTTGTCCTTCACATACTCCGGGAGCCGATCTGCCATCCGTGGTCCAGGCTGATTTTTCAAAGCCTCAACAACATCCCTCCATCCCCACCTCGCATCCGGTTCAGTCCTGACGTCGTCATACCACAACCATGCCTTCCCTTTTCCCTTTTGCTCCCCACCCATATACTCCTCAATCTCCTCTCCAGCACCAAGTAGAATCGCTGTGAGGGCTATGAACACACCAGGTTCCTGCTCATCGCCTGAGAACAATCCCTTAACGAAAATATCCTCAACATCCCTCCACAACGAATCCCTGAACGTTTCCGGGAGAGCAAACGCCCGAGCGAGAACCGTGCTCTGAACGGAGGTCTTGTAGTAATACTCCTTTGGTAGTTCACGATCGCCATTCTCGTCCGCCGTATAAGCCCGCGAAGTCGCACCCCACAACGCGTCAAACAGTGCTTTGGACAAATGTTCGCCAAAGATACCAGGTCCACTCGCTGGATGAAGCGGGGCGACTTTATACGGCCGCTCATCGCCCTCTTTCAAAATCGTGCCGGGGTGAGTCGCCTCGTTGTTGATTTGGAGAGCGGCGAAGCTGACGAAGGTGACGTAATCGTCTATGGTCTCGCGATGACCAAGAGAGGAGAGAAGAAGTTGGTTCATGATGGAGGAGAGGAGGGCGTCGAGGGATGCGGTGCCAGGTTTATATCCCTCCGAGCCAATCTCTTGGTTGATAAGAGCTGCGAGTTTGGTCGCAGAGTCGCTGGTGTGAGCGGCGAATAGGGATGCGACATCCTGGTGGAGGGCGATAGAAGGTGGTGCTGACGCCATCGTGTATGGTACACTTTGTAGATGTAGAGGAGAAAGGATGGGAGATAAAGAGTGTTGGTGGTGGGCTATTTGGGTTAAGTATGTAGCATGCTTGAGTGATCATCACGGTTTCCCCGCTACAAGTTAGCTCCAAGTTACTACAAAATAAGCATAGCCTACCACGTTTACAGCCTTCTAATGGTTCTAGGTGGATCACCTGCTTTCTAGTCCGGATAATGCTACGGAATGCAGCAACTGCCCGGGGCGTCCTGTGAGCCATGCATAACGATGAGCCAATAGAATTGATTTACGGGACGTTATCTGGCAAGAGATTATGGTGAATGACGCATGTTGTTTGGCGTCCACGTGGGAATCAAGCTTTTCTCCGTTTGGACCGGGAGAGCGGCGTCATGACTTATGATCAAACTCTCTCCATACTTATTGTATACAGCCCACCGAATGGCAATACGAACACTTCATAGATGTCTTTGGAAAAAGGCGAGGCACGCCATAGTAGTATCATGCTATCCTTGGCATCACAAGGGAACAGGTTCTCGACAATCCCAGAAGGAAAAAAATCGGAACGGGAGCAACTGCGCCAAAAGCTCTGGTCCAAACCTTCCCGCAGACGAAGTGTGGCTTGGTGATATCGGCCGCTCACTATCGCGATTGATATTGTCGGTTCTTCGTCTGTCTCATTTGGAGCAGAAGCAGACGTAGCTCCTGATATTGCGGTGCTACGCCTTACCTCAAGTGGTCAAGTGGCTATGGTGCATTCGACGCCAAGGGCTAACCTCAAATCCGAATAATTACTGTCGACGTATGTCTCCACAGCCTGGAGCTTCCAGCGTCGTAACCTCTACTTCGTTGAACTAAGCATAATAGCGTTTCCGAAGTGTTCTCAATGCAAAAGCCACTTCATTGGGACTTGAGTATAATAGCCAGCATAATATTTAAGGGATTCTGTATATCTGCCCCCAGAGTGATCACACGTTTCAGCTTTTACTTATCGGTAACGAAACTCTCGGCCTTCGATGTAGATGCCACCAGGTCCAGACCGGGAAGCAAAGCTATGATCAAGTTCTGACCAGGGGGAAGAGCTACAGCGTACCTACGACCAGCACAATTCGCTATTCGGACCAGTATATTTTTGGGAGGAGATGCCGCGGGTTGCACACCAGAAATAAGGCTGTGGGTCGCACGGAATTGATGAGATAAGCGTACGACTCATACAGGTAAAGTTCACTAAAGCCGCTCCTTGCTCCTCCTGTTTATGTGAATCCCATACCCACAGTGCTAACCGATATGCCGAATCAGTACCCATGCGCTGAACGAATCCACAGATCAGCAGATGCGTCGTTGTTTGGAGTTCTTGTGACTCCGAAAGAATTCATGATCATAATAAGTGAATGCCCCAGAACTGAGTGAAGTGCAAATATGTTCAGCATTACGAGTAGCATTTGTTATTGGGATTCGAAATAATTAGCGATAGTGCCGGCGGCCGGAGCAACTGGATAAGTTTCTCTGAGCGCATCCACACCCCAGCAACGTTTGTTTCACTCGCTGAGACTTCGGAAAAACCTTCCATGAGGGCGATGGTTCAGTTGATGAGCTGTTTTTGTCTAGACCCAGGTGTCTTGCATGTGCCGTCTTAATGGATAGATATCTCGCGATTGCAACCACTCGTTCTGTCACGAGGTATAGTATGCCTTGGGTTTCTTCAACCGAGGCCCCTCCCGGGTTTCCTATAGCGCAACTGTTCCCCGCAGAAGTAGCCCCAGATTCCCGGTCACCATATATATCTTGCGCCCGACAACTTATTTTTACTAGTTGGGGCGTTATGGGCAAGGTGGTCGGGATTAGTTACGGAAGGTGAGACTTGCTACAATGAAATAACAAGAGCTCGATCATTCTGTTGGACGATTGCATGAGTAAGTAGGAATGGTCAATTGGAGCCCGGGAGGCCGCCAGGATCCACGGTTATGAGGCAAAAGTGGGAGCGCTGAGCGCTGATGAGTCACCTGCCGTACGTCCGTACGTCCACGTTGGCCTCACTGTGTGTCGTGTGTGTCGTCCTAATAGGAGGCAGATGGAAAAATTGGGGAGTTACGATGTTACAGCGGAGAGGCTTTGGCGGTCCTGGTCTCGTACCAGGTGGTCAATAGTACAGTCCGAACCACCCAGCTAGCATCAAGCCCGCGCCCCATCACGTCGCACAAGAATTTGCATCCCACAAGGTCCAGCACACGTAGCTGCTTTCTGGGAACCATCTGTCAGCATATTTTTGGTCTTTCTCACAACACGCGCTGCCCATAGCCCATCAATTATTACGTTACAAAATTCTTCAGCCTGTGGCAGAGTCGATTTCATATATATTCTCTCTCCTCGGCGGCTTTTCTCCCCCGTAGCATTTCACGTCCCTACCTGTTCCTCACCAACAACCATCATGAAGACTGCCCTCTTCTCCCTCGTTTTTGCCGCTGGCGCTCTCGCTGCTCAGCCCTTGCTCATCAACACTCCGTTAGTATCATGCTCTCCTCTTACTACATATTGGACCCCGGCTTACCCTCCGCAGTGCCAACGCCTTCGTCTGTCAGCCTCTCCTCCTCACCTGGTCTGGAGGGACTCGTGAGTCACTTTCCTGCGTTCTTTTATACACTCATTGATGCACTACTTGCAGCCCCCTATTTCCTGGTTAGTACCTTTGTCTACATCGTAATCGTAGTCACAATCGTTGATCGTTCTTTTGGTGCATCCTTCTCTTGGAAACAATAGGCGTCAGTTTTCTTTTGTTTTATACTTGAGCCACGTCCTGACTAACAACCCAGAGTCTTTCCTGGAAGCCAGCCTGATGCTCCCCCCCTTGTAGATTTTGGAAAGCAGGATGGTACCTCCTTTGTCTGGATCGTCAATCAACCTGAGGGTGAGGTTATATTCCCTGTGAATTGTGCACGCTGCTCATGTCTTTCAGATACTTCCCTTAGCCTCATTCTCCGTGACAGCAAGGGCCGGGTAGCCCAATCTGCGCCTTTCACCGTACAAGGTGGCGGTACGTAGCTATACTTGATCTCTCTGGCACATCATTTTCTCATGATAGATTTAGGCGACACCAGTTGCGTTGACCAGTACTGATGAGAGGTATAGAGTCCGTGGGGCTTCAATTAGGGGACACGAATGAGTGTAGTAGCACTGAGTATGTGCGATGTTCGATTATAGCAGCAAGAGGAAATGTAATAGAAAATCACGCGGAATGCTTGAATCTACTCACTTCAGGTTAATGAGAAGGAAACTAAGCTTTACGAAGCTCTCAATGTATACAGAGGAATATGTGTATCTCATTGCCCTAAGCTCTTCATCGACTCCCATACCCCAAAGCAGCTGCTGCCCGGTGTCAAATTGCATGGTTTTTAGGAGTCCCTCCAGTACGACTTTCGGCGGTAGTGTTCCCGTATGGCAATACCCAGTGGGATGGCCGCCCAGAACGCATCTATAGATCCGGCGTTATCGGTTTCGAAGAACTAAGAAAGAAGCGATATGCAGTTATATTCTCATAACTCATGGCAGAAATAATTGTCATATGAATCCAGTTGCGAACATAACTTCTTCGCATACATCTGAGACCAAGTACGTCCGTGATTGGAACATTCAGTAACAGCAATACCAGAATAGCTGAGAGTGAATACACTTAGCCCACAATGCCCGCCTCACTCATTGAGACTGTAGAAAAGGGTCCTCGGCAACGGGGTTAAGTTGTCCTCATGATGACAGCCGAGCGCTGATGCATTTGATGGGTCGCACCTCAACGCACACCCAAAACCCTTCCCAAGTGTTTGTCGTAATAAATAGGTATCTCGATGCCACAAAATCACTCAGTCCCCAGTCGCACCGTGGCATGTGTCGGGCCTGTTTAAGAGAACTTTACAGGACACCCCGCTTAGAACTGGCAGTGCAGTCAGGCTTAACGTTGCCCACATAGACTACTCCCTTACCTCTCAGTTGACATATATGCCTTCCGTGGAGTGACTCATAAGAATGTTTCAGCAGTAATTACCTATTTGTTGATTGATTTCGTAGTATGTTTTCGGGCCGTTCTCCTAGATCAACTCTCTGTAGCCCATAATCCGATCGTGTAACAAGGCATTACAGCCCAAGGCAGAGCCGCCTGAAGACATAGCCCTCCTCCTTGACGGTCTCTTTCTTCCCGCACCTTCTCGTCTCACCAACCATCTTTTCTTCACCAGCAACCTGCATGGAGGTTGCTTTCCTCTTTTTCTTTTTTCTCCGCTGTCGCTCTCGCTTCCCAGCCCTTCCTCATCAACACGCCGTTAGTATCATGCTATCGTCTTGTATATTGGAGCCCCCACTTATGCCCCCGCAGTGCTAATGCCGTCTGCAACCCCCTCCTTCTCACCTGGTCTGGAGGAGCTCGTAAAGTTACTTTCCTGCATTCTTTAATACTTCCATTCATGCGTGGCTTGCAGCCCCCTACTTCTTGGCTAGTAGTTTTCTCCATGCAGTAGTTTAGTTGCAGCAGCTAATCAGTGATCCTTCTCTCGGTAAATAATAGAGGTGAGCCTACCTATGCTTGTATCTGGCAGCAATAAGATAGGATGCTTATGCAGTACCAATCTGGTGACCTAGTTTCCATACTCAACGATCATAACTGCCAGGATGCTCTTAGTAAACAGTCAACAAATCGCGATGTTGAGGCTCCTTGTACGTGCCGCAACCAAAATGCAGCTCTGAATGTCTTTTTGATTACGAGAGCGCGAATTGACTTCTTCATCTCCGTGATATGGGACATGCTGTCGCTCTAGGGGAACCGGAAGCGACTGCTTACGAGACAGCCTCCCTAGCTGAAGTAGAAACGGATTCTCTATTCTGCGGGTGTTCACATCTAAATCACAAACTGGCTCCGCGCGGAGGGAGTCTTTTACCCAGGCTTGGCATCCAAGGTTTGAGGGTCTAGTATACCTCTAATTATTGTCTGCGGTCGAGTAACCGACATCTATCCAAGCACGCATAGATTCTCCATAAGTAATTGTTAGCCACGTCAATCTGCATTTAGGAGTTAACAGGTTTTGCCGATGAGTCTTGCTGGACTGGATGCTTACCCGAGACCGAAAAGTGCGAACAATGAGACGATAGAGTTTGTGAGTACGTGACCGTATGTATTGATCATCGGTAGGAGCATCGCTGTTGAGGCGGAGAGTGTTATGGAACGGAAAGCACTTTCAAAGGAAACATGAACTCAGCACATACGTGTACCCCAGGAACCAGTGAGGAAACATACTTTACCGCAGCAGTAACTTCTGCACTGTTAGAATGTAATACATCAACGACATACGCTCCGCATGGCGCCAGCGCGATATCAACCTGCAACTCCAAATGTCAAATCTCTCACTCAAAGCCAAAGGAGAGAATCCAGGGAACTCACGCTAACGCCGTTGGCGAACAGGCAGATGAGGTTTAGCACGAGACCTGGTGTGCCAGGGATATACTTGGTGATTAAAGCCGAAGCGAGGACCGTGATGGGGAGAGAAAAACCGAAGAGGGAGGCACGGAGACGGTCTTCGGGATACCATATTCCACGTCTGCGTTTGTATTTGATGACAATTTTGTCAGAAATCCAACCTGATAGCGGGGCACCAACTGAAGAATAGGTGCGGGAGGAACAGTTTGAGGAATATTGCGTCGCGTAAGTGAATGATGCGCACCTGCGTTCCCAATCCCGAGAGGCAGGAAACATAAGCCGATTATTGCCTCATTTTCGATACCATAGCGTTTTCCCTGCGCATAAGATGTTCGATGGAGCAAAATGACCTCATAGATAGGATACGTACAATTGTGTATGGCAGCGGGATCAATAGAGCTGTCGAGGGATTGAATACACGCGTCGGTGGTTGGATGGGAAAGCTTACTGAAGTCTGCCAACACGGCGAGATAACCTATAAGAGACTATCGACATTCATATATTAGCCAACATCGACCAATTGACGAGAAATTGAGACGTACGGTGGCAAGAATGTTCGGACTACGGAGGAACCATAGTTGAGAGATGGGATTCAGCAGTACAGGTCTCCACCTGGGATGCACCTTGCCCGATCTCTTATATTCATCTAAGCCCGTGGTCCCTGGATGGCTAGTTTCTGGGAAAAACAATAGGATACAGAAGAGGGCACCAAATGCGAAGGCAGCAAGGAGGTAGTGTATTGCCCGCCACGACCAGTAGTGTGCAGTGGCACCTAGATCGTTCCTATGTTAGATGATGATAGGATTAAGGATGAGCAAAAGAGATACCTCCGACTGTAGGTGCGAGAGCCATACCAAGGAGGCCAGTCTAATGGGAGTCGAATATAGATGGAATGAGAAGGGGCCGGGTATAACTCACACCGAAATAGCTCCCTAAAGCCGCCCCTCGTTCCTCTAGCTTATAGATATCTCCTATGACTCCAGCACCAACTGATAAACCAGGAGAAGAACCCATGCCCTGGATGAATCTCCAGACCATTAGCTGCGTCACACTTTGAGCTCTTGCGACCCCAAAGGAGCCTATAATCATCACAGGCAAACACCATAGGTAACTGAGACGGCGGCCATCTGTCATCCGACGATTTAATGCCGATAGTGCAAGTTGGTTGTGATGGAAACATACAGAATTTGGAGTATTTCGAACCCACAAGTCCACCGACAGAAGTTGCCAAGATATACACGCTGACTGTATAACTAGTAGAGGATCAATACATCTCCAGTGGCAATAGCTCGCCAAGTACCTGATCACCTCACCCGTCGAATTCAAATCTTTTGCAATCTGGGGTATTGATGGCACGAACGTCCCAGATGTAAAGACTGCTCAAAATTTATCAGCTTATCCGAAACCAGAAGTTGAATATGGCTCAGTGACGTACACGCGACGAGTCCACCCCATGACGCGATTGCCACCAACGCTTTCTTTTTCCGTGACGAGAACCGTTCGTAGACAAGCTCATGGTTGTTCTGCAATAACGGTGTCTCTTCACTAGCCTGAACCATGGCTGGAAGAAATTTTTCGTGGATGACGAGAGTCAACACGAGAAGGAACAAACGGCGGGTCGTAACAGCGTCGATTTTGTCCCTAAATCCTACCCTGAGAGGTTGATATGACTTGGTTATGACTCAGTGTAAAATGATCCGGTTGGCGAGTTTGTTCCGAGCGTGCTACCCTTCCTTTCCTAATATGACCAGTGCTCCTCTATATCACACGATTGAAAACCTCGAATCGTTCGTGGCACCTCCGTAGAATGCGGACAAAAAACTAGCCCCAACCTCGCCAATATGCTTGTGACGTCGTGGAACGGGCCCTGCATTCATGTTCCAATCTCAACTGATATCTTCGAGCGTTTTTCCAAATACACAACCCCAAGTATCCTTGGATTCTTGTCAATATGAAGATCTTCAGGTGGACTTGGATTGTTATTCGAGTCCAGCTACCACGAGGCTCGTCCGAAAGGAAACAGAAAACAAAAAACACGGAGTCGTCGACCTATATTCTCTGCCCCGTTATCGCCGGAACTACGCGAAGCAGGAATATAAAGGCTGCAACCGAAAGTGCCTATGCCTGGTACACTCAATGGGTCAAAATCCGGTATTCCACACATGTCCGCACTTAAACCGCAAGCCAACCTCGCCCCACGCCAAATTTACCCGCATCGGTCACCTAAACCCACAAAGCAATGCCACACCTCAATTATCGTCTACAGTAGAAAAGCCAACATCCCTCCAAGCGCGCATAGGCTCGCCATAAGTAATCGTTAGCCAAGCTAGCCTATATCGCGCAATGTTTAGTAAATTATAACCTCGAGTCCTTTCGTAAGCGAGAACTTACCCCAAACCAGCAAATGCGAAGAGTGAAACGACAAAGTTCGTGGTGAGGTGACCATGAGCATTGATCGACGGCAACAACATCGCCGTTGAGGCTGAGAGTGTAAGGGACCGGAGGGCGCTATCGGGAAAACAAAGTCTGGACGCGTATCTTTCTTTGCGAACTGGATGGACGTACTTGACAGCAGCAGTGGCTTCCGCACTGTGGGAATGTAATATATCGACAATATACGCTCCGCATGGTGTCAACGCAATATCAACCTGCACGGACCAAAATACGTCCATCAGACTTCTCTACTAAAAACACAAAACAACTTACCCCAACCCCATTCATGAACAGACAAACAAGATTCAACGCGAGGCCAATCGGACCCGGAACGTACTTCGTGATCAAAGCTGAGGCGATAACGGTTATGGGCAGGAAGAAACCGAAGAGGCATGCACGGAGCCGGTCTTCAGGGTACCACTTTCCACGCTTGGCTCTGTATTTTATCACGATTTTGTCGGATATCCATCCAGCGAGGGGCGATCCAGCTGCGGAACAAAAAGGCAAATGGCAGAGGTTGAGTGAACCATAAGTCTTAGAGGAATCGAGTTATGTGGAGGTATGAATACCTGCGTTTCCAATCCCGAGTGGGAGGAAGCATAAGCCGATTATGGCTTCATTCTCGATACCATATCGTTTTCCCTACGAAGAGATTCAATGAGACTTGATTGCAACGGAGCACCATACGCACGATGGTATACGGAAATGGCAGCAACAATGCTTGTAAAAAAAACGAAATTGAGTATTTCGTACACAGAAGCGTCTAGGCGCGACCCACTGAAATCGGTCAACAACGCGAATGATCCCACAAGAGACTATTGAGAACAGGACACTGTCAATGAGTAAACAACAGCGAAATGAAAATGGAACGTACAGCCACTAAGACGTTAGGACTACGAAGATACCCTAGTTGAGACACTGGATTCAACACGAGAGGCCTCCACTTTGGGTGCACTTTGCCTGCCCGTTTATACTCGTCAAACCCCATAGAGCCTGGATGACTCGTCTCTGGGAAGAAAAGTAGGATGCAGAAGAGAGCTCCGAATGCGAATAAAGCGAGGAGATAATGGATCCCTTGCCATGACCAGTAGTGCGCGATGAAACCTGTGTGCTTGGTATCAGACAACAAAGCGACATCAGGTGGATGTGTGAGGCTGACCTCCGATGGTAGGCGCTAGAGCAAGTCCGAGAAGACCAGTCTAATGAAAGCTAGAGATGTCGATTGAAAGCAAGTATAACACGACTCACACCGAAATAACTCCCTAACGCCGCTCCCCGCTCCTCTAGCTTGTAGATATCACCTATCACTCCAGCACCTACAGATAGACCAGGCGAGCCACCCATGGCCTGTACGAACCGCCATGCCATCAACTGTGGTACGGTTCGGGATCTTGCAACTGCAAAGGATCCCATGATCATCATGGGTAGACACCATAAATAAGCGGGTCTACGCCCATCTTTAGGCCAATGCGGGTGGAAGGTTAGAGCGTGGTGCAAGTGGGAAGGGAAGCAACGTACAGAACTTTGAATAGCTCGACCCGACAAGCCCGCCAACACAGCCTCCGAGGATGGAAATACTGACAGCGTGACTGCACGAAGCATCTGCTCAAATATCTCGGATACAAATTGCGTTCATGACACGCACCTGATAACCTCCCCACTGGAACCAAGATCTTTGGCAATCTGGGGTATGCTGGGCACAAAAGTTCCCGCGGTAAAGACTATCTTCGAAGTCAGTCGACCTTCGATCCGCAATTTGAACGAGAGGGCATACACGCAACGAGTCCACTCCATGACACAATCGCTACCAATACTTTCTTCTTCTGTGGTGAGAATCGTTCGTAAACGAGCTCATGATTATTTTGGAGTAATGGTGTCTGCTCGTTGGCCTGAGACATGGTTGGAGGAGATCTCTCTGTCAGCTTGCGGTCGGAGGCGAGAACAAGGACGATAGAAGCAGTCGAGCGTGGAGACCGCTGTATTATCCCTCCTGAAGCTTCTGACTTGGTTTTATATGTTCCGTTCGGAGCGCAAACTGGAAGGTACACGGCGAGTCAGTTGGCAGGCACTGGCAGGTAGGCATCGAGGGTATGGATAAAAGATTATCTTAAGCTGCAGCCGTGTAGGTGCCGCGGGCCTAGGGCGGTTTTACCGATGATACGGATCTTCAACATTCCTGTTATCTGGAGCGCAGTAATGCATGATATGAGCATGATGTGAATAGACGTTTTTATAGCGACTGATACGGGCCCACGGAAATACTGTACCCACGGAAATTATAACAACAAGTCACGTCACAAACGGATCTTTGTTGTTAACTTAGGATCAATTTGTCACAGGACAAAATATTTATTTCCGCCCTATTTCCTCACTTCAAATCCATGTTCCCGTCTGAATGATGAAAGTAGGTTGCGGGTACTAATGAATCACTGATTCTTCCATCATTTTTGACCTTTTCTCTTGCTACCACCATGTCCAACCAAATCACTAAGACTCTATGTTGTTGAGTGTCACACATCCTCAGGCCACCCACTGTTAGCGTCACGCTGTCACAGGCTGTTGTTATAATTTCCGCGGGTACAGTACAAGCATAAACACATCAGTTTAAATCTAAGGGTCGTCACCAATATCTCCCACACAATCTCTTCCTACCACGCGTCTCTGACCTCCATGTCCTGTACCATTGCCAGGGCCGCTGGCAGCAGCGGCGGCGGCGCCTCCAATCGCTCCTGCAACATAATTGAAGGCAGCAGGAAAAGCGGCACGAGCGCCGATGGACTGTAAGACTGAGAATGCGCCGCCCGTGGCACCTCCATAAACTGCGGACTGAACTCCAGCAGCAAGAGAACCTAAAATAAAGGCGTCAGCTGGGATATCGTCAGCTAAGGGCTATGGGCAATTCACCAGCTGCTACACCACTTGAAGTGAATCCAACTGCACCTAGCACTGCGAGGCCAACCGCAGGTAAAAGGACAGCGCTCCCGACTGTCGCAACTACGGCAACACCAGCTGTCTTCACTGTAAAATCGTGTCAGCAAAACTCTGGTTGCTCAATATTCAATATTGCATCGAGTGCTCACAACGATGCTTTGTCACCTCGGATGCTTAACCTGAACTCAGCATATTGCGATCACAGTTCAGGCTACCAGCGACGTACCACACATCTCAAAAAAAGTCCCTTTAAACTCGGCCCACCTCCAAAACCTCCCATTCTCCAGTTCCCCACTGCGCTTCTTCTCTCTCATCCGCGCCAACAGCTGCTCCCTGAGACCCGTTTTGCCCCTTGGGGCCTCAGGGATCCATGAAAGAATTGCATTGGCCCATTGTAAACTGGAGAGGTTGAGGTCCACAGCACAGCGCTTCCGGACATCTTGCAACCAAGCAGTCAACAGCTTTTTGTCTGCAAGAGGCCCTGGGAATGGCTGTGGATGCGTCAAAGGTGACGCCCAGTGCCATTCATTCAGAACTGCTCGCAATTGCCTCCTGCTCAATGGTGTGAGAGTCATGGTTAAAGAAGCTCCGCAAAGTTTGCCCCTGGGTCTTGCATACTTATATCTCGTCAACCTCCTGTTTGCCTCAAGGGCTGCTTCTTCCCGAAGTGCCTTAATAAGCTTGAATAGCTTTATCCACGTTCCGGGGTGGAGAGATGTTACGTATCTTGATATTGAGACACTCGATCACCTGGCTAAGCGCTGAGACCTGTCCGGACCTGACTTATGCTGTGTCTCAGGATCTCACGGTTGGCATTTGAGCATCTAGCTCCGTTGAACCACCAGACGTACAACCTCTTATGATACAATGCTTCTAGAAAACTTGGGGGCCTGTACAACGTGTACAGCACACGTCCTAGATATCTCAAGGCCAAACTCAATCTAACCTTGGACCAATTGACATGATCTATGATCGCCACAAGCCCGTTTCTCAGGTCATTCTCTCCAGGAGGTCCACGCCTTGGTGCCGCATATATCCTCAACCCATCAGCTCGTAACCCATACCCGCCAGTCGGCAGTCATAGCTATCAGAAACAAGAAAGCAAGATATATGTACGGAGGATTTCTTCATCCACTCAATAATAATGCAAAACTCAAAAATACATCGTTCCCTCTTGCCGTCCAGTGAACACGAACATAAGCGTCTAGTGCTCAGCCTAGGATGGCAGCAGCAGCGCCCGCTCCGGCAATTCCAACCCCAGCCACAACCTGTCCCACTGCAGGTGCTGCTGCCGTCGCACCCGCAGCCTGAAGCATGGAGAACACTCCCGCTGTCGCTCCACCGTAGAAAAACGGCTGAGCGGCGGCGGCGATTGACCCTACACAGCAACGTTCACAGCATACATTCAAAGTTCCATTTGAATAAGGTTTCGAAGAAAGACGAACCTGCAGCGACACCATTTGCGGTGAATCCTACTGCTGCTAAGGCTGCAGGCGCAACCACAGGAAGAACCATGATGGCTCCTGTTATTGCGAGCGCAGTTCCAGCTGCATGGATATACGTTATTAGGAAAGCCACCGGGTAAGCGAGGTTGATAGACCACATACCGTATGCTACTGTTAAATATTACATGGCTTTAGTCAGCAATATCCGTAGGAGAGGTATGAATGAGAGCGTACTGAGAGGCATGTTGAAAATGGAGGACAAGATGTGTTGATTTAGGTTACGTGACAGGAGGTTTGTTTATATACCCATCGTAAACCAAGCGCCGGTGTTGTCTTGGCTCCGCACTTTGGTAACTTCTGCGTGATACACGTTGTTGTTGTTGTTGTATTCTGCATTTCTATACCGCTACAAGCAAACCAACTGCTAAGACGCGGTGGGCGTGTACTAGATAACTACGCCCCTCGGCAGGGTGGGATCTACGTATATATGCGATTCTGAGGTGGTGTGTGGAGAAGTCCGGTTGATGAAGTCTACGGGGTACTTATACTAAAGTAAGTGTGTCTTGTGTTACTGCAGATTGCGTGATACACGTGTCCGGTTGGACTTGTTCATCGATATGACCGTCAGCCCATAGCTGCGATAGACCGTCGCGTGAGCTGGCACCTGGTCACCGCGGCGGCGCTCTGTTATGTTTCAGAAGGAAACTATCGATTGCTATAGCATCTGTCACTCCATTAAGGACCTCCAGAGATATATGGGTGCCAGTGGTGGAAGTTGTAAGCACTCAGATTGTGACCTCTTCCGCCTATCGCTATAACATGGTCGCACAGTGTATTAGGTCTCACGGACAGAGAAGATTCAAACAATAGGACATACCACAAATCTTTAAAAATTTCGCACGGAAATTTATCTTAGTAGCTCTTCCCCTTTTCCCGCACTTGAACCAGAGTGTATGCCTCCACATTTCTTGGCGCGTGCAAACCAACTAGGTCTTCTACTTTGAAAAAAGGCCTTGAAACGCACGGGAGCCCTACACCTAGACGTCATTAATTCATTTACATGCCAGTTGTCGGACGCAGCGCAGAGTGACTTCCTTCAGGATCCGGGACGCCATGATGTCAGACGAGTTGTGTTGTTGATGCAGTTGCATTACGCGTACAAAGTGAACTTGACTGACACCTAAACTGTTTCTGGCCGAATCGAACGTTCCAAATAGTAGGGATGACCTTCCCTCCTTGCACGCCTCCACAAGCAGGCCCCTTAATTTGACCACCACCCTCATCATATCATCGCCGATGACACCGACAAAACTCACATCCAAAACTTCATCAGAACCAACCCTTCGCCACCAACGTTCCTGAACTTTCAAAACGACGTCAAAAGGGACACGCTAATTTTAGCACGCCTGCTGCTCTGTCTCTCTCATCAAGGGCCGATAATAATCACCACGGCCGTGTCAACGTCAACTTTCGACAACGACGTCACGAATACAAGTGATGGCGGGACACTCCACCTCCACTCAGAAATCATGTTGTCCGTTCCGACGAAGATCATTCTGTATGGTCTGCCGGAAGAAGTTTGGAAGTATCAAAGAAAAAGAACTGCCTAGTAGCTGCCATCGAACATCTAGACTCAAACACTAGGGATAGCCCAGGCCTGAAAGGCTGACTTTTGGAACATTCCCCGAGACTCGAGTCTCGGAACAAGCATCGGAAGAATGCTGGGAAGACCGAGCTTGCATCCGAGTCCGTCGCCTCCTGGCTCCTCTCGAATTTTGATCCTGTAGGTAAGTTGTGTACATATATCAGCCACCCGGTCCTAGTCCGTAGACCTTATGCAAGAGTCCGGACTTGGAGTCGGGACTGGGCTCGAGCTCTCCTTTCTCTCTTCGACCCTAAACCTCGGAACACCGCACGCGGAACGAAAGACGCGTACACATACCCGTAGCACGCGTCATACGTACACGGACCCTGAACGAAGTACAGAAGCCTGCGAGGGAAGGGTAAACTGGAAAGTATCAACAGAAAAAATCTACCTGTGACCGACTTCGTCCCGTAGTCATCCCTCGGCTAACACATAGGCTAGTTAAGCGAAGGGTCCCCGACTGTCATTGATGGTGTTGATTGGGTACTTATGACGCCGCATGCGTGGCCCATGGTGTTACCGACGTCGAGCGGAAGCTTGGAGATTCGAAGCGCGGGGGTTATGACGAATCTTGGGATTGCGTCAACGGAAGATGGAAGAAGGAGGGCCCGAATGCAGGGGCTTGTGTTTTTTTTCTTTTTGGAGGAGGGCTATTGATGACCACGGTGATACTGGAGAAAAGGTCTGCACAAGCGACGATTCCCCGCACGACTACGTAGCACTACGCCATAAAGTCAAATAAATCACCCCGGTGTCTCGGCCGACACTTGCTCCAAGGTATTTCCTGCGCCATTTCATACACTGATGGCAGGGAAATTGGCAAATGGGGAGGTGCACCGCCATCGCTCTGGCAACAGTCATGAGAGCTGATGTCTCTAGCAGGCTGTACATGTCGTGGCGGGGAGTACGGCCATAATACGCTTGATCTTCGAACCTGGGGCACACCGATGGGACAATGTCGTTCCAAGTGCCGAAGCAGCCGAACCTTCGGGATGAGATGAGACACTTACAACACGTTGAACAACTTAACATTCACTGGCGTGTTGTCTACAAACTGACAGGTGAAGATACTTCACAACTTGACATATCACCACCGTTTCCGTTCAATGGCTTCTTGATAAGGTAGATACGCGTGACCCGTCATCACGCTACTTACCCATGTGCACAGAACCACCGAACAGCCTTCTGGCTGACGGAAGCGTACTAGGCTACCAGGTTACTCACCATCACCGCATAGGATTCTATTCTGTTCACGCGTGCAAATTTCTGATCAATGGTACATAGCAGGTGTCGAGAAGCTCGCATCGTACAAGTTGTATTTTGATCCCAGAGCCATGGCTGTTCAAAAAATGATCGAGATGGCTCGTGACAGGTACTATTAGTGTGCTTCTATCCGACTATTGGACAGAAGACTATGAATACGTACTAAATAGCAATGGGTTGAAACTGAAGGTCAGAAGCCCATTGAGATATGGTGAAACGAAACTTGAAATCGGTATCAAAGAAACCTGATTCCATCAGTTCCCCCCGTCGTCCAGGGTCGGTGGTCATAAACGTCCAGCCTTCAGGGTAGCATTGAATATCAGCACCCCGAAACCAAAGCCGCCTATAATGAGCGGGATCCTTGATAAATGAACGAAGTTTCAATGGCATACTGTTGAGTATATGCAGGCACCAGACGTTACGAAGGCAACTAATTAGTACGAGGACTAATCCCAGGACTGCTATTCGACGTGAACAGGGTCAGCGGATAGCCATCCTCATGTACCTCCAGTCTCAATGTTCCACCGGAGACTTCCTGCACGTTCGAACCCTCATGCTGTCTACGTGTCAGTGACGGCCAGAGAGGGGAGTGACAGATTCGGGAATTGAATGAGAGAAAGTAAGGAAACCTGAAAGAACTGAGCCAGCTGATTGTACTGTATACTTGACGTCAACTGATGCAGTGCGTTGTTTGCGATCCCGGGCTACAGTCCTACAGCATGCGAGCGTGAGATGTTCTAAGAGTCAGAACACCCTGCCTTTGACTGGAAAGATGGTTTGATAGTCTGTTGCGTCACCTGTTGATCTGTCCTTAGCTTCGAGACTTGAAGGTATCAGTGAATCACGGTGCCAGTCTAGTCCGATTCAAGGAAGAACTACGCGTGTGAGATGATGTCCAGTTCAAATATACACCACACTTGAGCGACGCGGCGGCATCATCCAACCGTATGGTGATCAGTGAGCTCGTAAGAGCCCTCGGATGAAGTTGAATCTAGTCCCGACACCGACTATCACAACCCGACAGACCGACGCCGACGACCATGGATCCATGCGCCCCTTGGTCACTCGTCACACTATTCGCAGCAGCCCGATTATTGATATATCCGGTGCCAATAATGTATCCCTTGAGTGGCAATGAAAATTTGAACAATATGACCGACATAGGCGGAGATCATCCACACGACCAAGGTTGAAGCATGCAACAACGAAGGAGAACAACGGGAGGGGAAGGGACAGACATATCGCATATCGCTCACGCCCCCTCCTCCGTCTGTGTTTCCGACTCCCCCAACCCAAATAAGGCAAGAGCTATCTCCTTCCGGATGGGGCCAGCCAGCGGCCCAGCGGTCCAGGAGACTCCATGCGTCCTAGATCCTCCTAGATCCGCTGCTCACAAAAACCATCCCACTCCGAAATCCACATAACACGTACTTTCCGTACTTTCCCCCTCCGCTCCGCTCCGTGCTCCGAATCGAGCTCAATACCTCTCTGTCAACTTGTCAATGAGACTCCGAACTCGCACTTGCGTTCCGAAAGTCCAGAAAATTCGAACGGGAGTGGTGGATCGTTTTGATTGAAAATTATGACGTTGCGTATGCGTAGAGTGCCCCTCGGGCCTCCATGCTACATTCGCGCTCCGAGTTTTCTCTCACTGTCATTCACTCATGTTCATGTAATGATAATCGTGCTCTCCGTGCTCTGTCCCTGAGTAACCTCGATAAGAATTTGAGAAGTAGCCTAGGGGGGAATAGGATCATTAGACGAAACAAAATCACTGGGTAGTATTTTTTTTTCTACCCCAGTGATGATGTCAGCTCCGAACCTATGATACGATATACCTCATCGCCAACCACCCCATTGACATTGTCCGCCAACTCCTGAAAATAACACATACCCAAATCCGAATGCGGAACAAAACCACAAGACATAAGCGAAAAAAGGAATAGGAAGGATGACTCCGCTGTATTGGTGGTGGGAGAGAGGGAGGGGTGAGATATCCCACCCCGCGGAGATCATGGGCGATTAACATATCCGAAGCGATTCAAGAAAGGGAATTCTCTCCCCTCCGAACTCTAGCCTCGCGCTCATCAAACCTCACGCCGCAAGCGGACCCTACCCAATATCTGGTCCTATTCGGCACGGCATAGGCATCGACTACTGTAGGCTCGCTTAAGCCTTGAACGACGGTGGCAACGGGGGAAGCACCCAAAAGAACCTTCTAAAGCCATCAAGGGACAAGAAGATTACACCTCAGTTGCTCAGCGCTCCCCTTTTCTCCCCTCCGATCTCTGCTCAGATCTGCGCTTTCTTTAGACATTCACCATTAGTCCACTCATATGCACATGTGGTGGAGTTCTGAGTTCTCGTCAACGCCGTGAGTCACTAGAGTCCCTAGATCAAAAGTTCCCGGAATCTCGTGTGTTAATCCAACAACACATTTCGCATCACAAGTCAGGCGCAAATGACACCTTGAGTGCAAGCGCAGCTAGGATTGTACATAAAGATGAAGTCATATTGATGTCCTTACGTCGCACGGAGGTCACAAATGGGGGCTCATTGCATGCAAGGGCGATGCTGTACAATTCACATCTTTTCATGTTGTAAAAGTACACACACGATAAGCAACTAATTACGAAAAAGAGGACAAGTTTTGATCTACAGAGCGAGAGAAAGAATCCATAACGTTAAAACCCACAGAATAGGAGGAAATATTGAGTACTAGAAACGACTCTATGCGTATCCAACTACCAAGAAGAAAGGGAAAGATGAGTGCAAAGCGGGGCAGCGTATTTTACGTGGGAGGAAGAAATAATTGATATTGCATTTCGAGTGGTATGTTGCGTGTTGAGTGTTGGTTGTCGATGGTTCTTGTTGCTTGTGTACAATTGCAGGAGACGAGAGACCGAGAAACCGAGACAAGAGCGAGAGTATCAATGACGAGCGGTATGAGGGGCGTTTGGGGAGAGCGGATGGTGTGAGGGTGACAAGAGGGGGAAGGGGGAGAAAGCGAAGATGCATCGAATAAAATTAACATTAAGACAGGCGTCGTTGGCGTCGTTTGAGTCAGGAGTTTTTGGTAAGGCCTGGAGTGGCGAGTAGGGATTGAGTGAGACGGAACAGGGAGAAGGGGGGGCAGAAAGGGTGAGGACATGAGGATGTATTCATGGCCGGCCGAAACACGAACAAAAGCGAGCTTTTCCTCCACAAAGATAAGCGATTCAACAATTGCTCGCAGCACCCAAGAGCCTGAAAGCTAATTGGATCAAGCCTGTCAAGCTTCAATGCTGATACAGGTCGAGAGCCCGCTCGGAACATAGGGCCTCGGCTGATCAGAGGAAGCTCGGCGACGCATCGGCTTGCCAACTGCATGAACACGATTCAGCAGAATCCCTGCAACGATCCTTGAACGAGCCTCTCGTTCCTTGATGGCATTCGCAGTGGGATTAGGGGCAGCGGCAACGGCAGGTGTAGGAACACGTTGCACAGGCGGACTTTGCTGCCTGACGCGAACCTGCTGTTGCTGACGGGATTGTTGCTGCTGCTGCCTGCACTTTTGGATATCCGCTGGAGCAGCGGGAGGGATCTGAATGGTGTATGGGATGGATGCTGGACGAGTGGTTGGGCTACGGGCAGATGCAGGTGGGTGATGTCCGGTGTTGTAGAGGACGGAGGAAGAGAGCGGTACTGCGGACTCGGGCTCTTCAGCGAAAGGGTCAAACTTGACTCGCTGAGGCTGCATGCGCTGAGCGTATGCTGGAGGAGCAACGCGGATGGATGCAGAGCGCTTGCGACCTGTGGTTGCACCGAGGCCGGGAGGATATTTGGAGGCTGGAGGAGTGTTATAGCCGCCTGTGAGATTCATAACAATGTTGGAGTGGGCATGCGCACGGGCTATGGAAGAAGAGGAGGCATGGGTTGCCCAGGCGGAGGAGGAGTGGGGGTGAGCGGCGGTGAAGGAGGTGTGGATGGTGCGGATGTAGTGTGCGGGTGCGGCCATGAGAGCGGTGAGGTTGGTTGTGGAAGGTGGTGGGTGGGTGTGTGCTTGGACGCCTGTGACGACGAGGACAGAGGGAGGGCAGGAGGAAGGCCGTCTTAAGTATCTCGGCGGAACAGAGTCGAGAATAAGCCCAGATCAGATCTCCAAGATCTATCTCGGCACGTGCGTGTCACACTGTCACACTGTCTCAGGACCGCATGGACCAGGTGTCGGCAGAGAGAGGGAGCGCAAATGACGTCCTTCATTCCCCCATCAGAGTTTGATCGACACCTGTCCAGTCCTTGGCCAGATTAATTGCACTGCTGTTCCCCGGCTCACCACCCTCATCTTCCCCCCCATTGTCTTATTCTTCCTGGCGATACAACGGCTGTGTCGTCCCTTCAACTCCCCATAACATAACCTATCTTATCACTACACACCGCCCCCACTAGGCAATGCTACCGGCCCCCCTCCCCTCTAAAGCCTCTTTCTCTCCCCAGTGGATACCGCCTCGTTGCTATCATCCCATTACGCTTACAGTCCCACTCTTCTTACTACAATAGTCCATATACCATTAACAGTCCTGCCTTCCCTTCGTCAGCTGGAGGCACATGACAAAGAAGCAGCACCTTGAGAAGCAGATGTACGCAGATTTCCTGCCCAGCCCCGTGGCGCATCTCTATACATTGTAAGCTAGGCGACATATCAGAAGCACCAGAAACTGCAAAAGACAAAGCTCAAGCTCCAGAGATCTCCGGTCACCCATCACTTCTCGCGGCGGAAGCACGGTCCTAAACGGACACCGCCAGTCCCTTTTATTTCCCCCTCGCTGCCGTACTGCCGCTTCATTGTTGCAAGAATACAACGAGCGTCGTTGGTAGGCCAACAAGACTTAACTTCTCAAGTCCGTCCCTCTGCTTCCTGTCTGACTTTCAACGACAGCTGTAATGTAATCTATTAATGAGAAGCTGATTTCTTGACCTTTATTCTAAATAAATCTGATTGAGTGATTAGTGCTACGACCGCCGCTGCCAGTACCGTTATCTCTTCTATTTTGGTGACAACAAGGGGACGCAGCGACGCCTTTTGTTGCTCTGCGTTCAAAACCCCCTTCAGGGTCATCACACCCTCCTCCCCAACCGGAGTCCGACCCTCAAACTCCCCCAATCATGCACAACACAACGGCGCTATCAATCCATCCTGCATGTCTGGCTTCCATTTTGAGACCCTACCTGCTTTACATACATAGTTACCCCGACCGACCCTTACTCCTTACGGCCTTCAAACGCCCTATTCTCAAAACAAAACAAAAACACCAGACTAGAATGGAATTTCCAACTGCTCGGAACTTGCGGTTGATGGAATGCGAAGATGTGTGAATGCCGCTATGGACACGTTTGGCACAAACGATACACAACTGTCATAATACTGATGCATGACGGGGGGTGCCCGACCGACCCACCTGGCGGAACTACCTTTGTCCTCTAACCTCCGTAAGCCTGGTCGGGCAGAACCTCGAGGATGAGTCAAATTCTAGTAAGAGTGGATAGACTATCACTATCACTAGAAGGAGAATTGATCGATTTCTCTTGGGGATCACCTGAACTACCTGAACGCCACTCATCCCCAAGAACAATATTTGTAAAGCCTTGTGCTAAATCCGTACCTCTTGTGCGCACGTCGATACCAGACTACAATGGTTGACTCGTAACCAATTCCCAGCTACGGAGCCGACGATGTTAATATGTAATCCGCAACTGCCGCAAGCATGAGAATCCATGTGTATTGTGTGCCTGCTTAATTGTGCATTGGTTCCGTCGGTTCCGCCAACGTCTAACAAAGCAAGTAAGCCTTGTGTAAATCATTAGATCGACGGAAAGAAACAGCGTGACATGAGACGATCGCTGAATTTCAAAAGACGGAGAGAGGGATAAATCAAGCGGAGATAGGGCACTACTGATCATAAGATGTTTCACTGGGAGTTTAATTCATTCGATATTGCGGTGCGTATTTTGTCTGCATCCCGCATTGAACCTCGAACCCCCGGAGTCTCAGGCTCCCAGATGGCGGTGGTAGTTGTGGGGAGTGTGCGGGAGATTGGTAAGAAGTATATACACTCGCCTCGATCACGTTCCCCGCTTTCGTTGGTGCTTACAATGAATAATAGAGAAACAGAAACTTCTCCCGCTGCGCGCCCTCGATCCGCAGAATTGTCAGAACATTGAGTTGTGCCACTCGTTAGTCATCAATATACTTCACGAATCGATCTTTACCCCGACATTATCAAGAACAAGAACGAAGAAGAAATCTAGCGAAGACGTGATTTATTCAATTGTTCTTACCAAGAAATCTCGACTTCAGGCTACTCTTACCCGACATTTTCACCTCTATAGCCTCGGAGAGAAGCCCAGATTAACAATAACTCAATGCAAATACTACGCCCCATCGTTTACTTAGTGTTCCGTTCCGGAGTCATCAAAAAACCAGAAGGCGTACCTTTACTCTATATCAGTCCGATCTAGAATGTCCCAGAACGAAATTCTCGCTTAGATACTATTAGCACTGCTTCCACCGAAAGTTCGGAATGCATCTGCATACTATAGCAGTGTCTAAGTATACTTATACGGGGTAGTTGATTGCGTGCCACGGGTTTAACGCTAAGCGGGGGTGTGACAAGTGAGTAGTGATTAATGATTGGCTGACTGGCTGATTGAGTGCCAGGGTGCAGTGTGCAGCCACACCGCGATCGGAGGTGGGTGAGGTTAAGCGGGATTAGAGCCGTTGATGTCGATTGTTGGAGGGATGCAGGATCTTTACCACGAATTATGGTTTTGTGTTCTAGGTGTGATGGAAAGTTACTGGGGAATTGGAATGGAGGAGGCGGTTTGGGTCTGTAGCTTGTGTGTAGGGTTCCATGGAGCGAGCGTTCAATTGGAAATATAAAGTTTGAGACTACGGTTTGTGCTTGACATTCCTCCAAAGTCGGTTAGACAACATCACTCTAGATTGATTCACTTGGTCTTGGCAATATACAATCCTCAGTACTCAGTAGATTCCTCACATTCATTCCCGCCAGGCTAGCACTACTCTGAGCCCGGTGTTCTACCCTCTTCATTACAATTCAATGAACGGGAGCCCGCACCGGCAGGAAAGACCTGCCATTCAAAGAGAACTCATATTCTCGATTATCCGCATCACCTCCTTACCGACGACAATCACTCCTGCGAGCAGCGCGTTCTCCACTTCTGCTCGAACCTGTAATTCTTTGCCACAGACCTGAACCCCGCATTATGCTCCAATAAAGCGCTCATGGGAGGGTTGGAGGGTGTTGGGAATTTGCCGCCGCATTTCGGTCCGGATGTCCTTTATGTTTCCTCGAGTTAATGAGTCCCTTGATCGATGTCCCTAGTTTATGTGGATGCGTATGGGTAAGTGTGTGCAGGTGGTCGCTGTGACAAGGTGGACGGGGTTCATTACTATCATTGATCAGGAGTTTGAAAACTTTTGACGCCCAAGCGAATTCCTCCATGGCAAGTGATCGCTGAGGCTCCAAACTTCACCAGGTCATGTAAATCTGAGCTGGCTACCGCGGTATATTTTTGTTTTTGTTTTTAGGGAATG